>JASDQU010819754.1:43424-54793 GCA_032191745.1 Picea mariana
ATCAAATCCCATCACTAGTGGAAACCCTCTAGAAAATCAAATATTCCATGTTGGACATGTTGAAAATCCCCCAAAAGGTAGCTATATAGGTTCCTCCTTTTCTAACTGATCCTCTCATTCCTCACAGTTTTTGTGATGGTTCTTCAAGGGGAAACCTAGGCTAGAGCAAGGAAGGTGGCCTCATCATTTTCAAATGGAAACACAATCTCCTTTAAAAGAGGAACATGCATCCACTCAAACAATTATGCAAAGATAATTGGTATAATTATAGTATTTCTTCTATCATAGGACAAAGGTTGACACACTTTGCAGATCTTCATTGAATCTAAACTAGCTAGTAACTAGGTCAACAACATTGTCGACTACATGCACTACACTCTTTCTCTCCTTGTGGGAAAAGGCACATGATTTGGTTGCAATGTTCATTTTATTGAGGTAAATCACATTAGATAACACAACTCTTTTAGCTGAAAATATATCAAAGTAAGAACTTCCCTATAGGAAGGTAACATGATCAAGGAATTCAGAAACCCATCTAATGCCACTAGGGTAATTGAGGTTTTTATCATCTAGCTTATTTCATTAACGTTATTTAAAAAAACAATTTGATGGAAAATTCTATGTTTGAGGCACTATGTCTCCCATTAAACAAAATTTTGTCTTCTGTAAGCGCAAGGTATGCATATTGTGCCTAAACATCTATGATGTATGAGATCCCAAGCTTAAAGCTTTATGAAGTCAGCCTAGAAATGCTTATACAAGTTTTAATTTTCACCAAGTATGGAATGAATGTGTGTGTGTGTGTGTGTGTGATGAAATGCACGTCCCAAGGAAATCCACTAGCCACTCCCCTCGTTCCAAGGATGGTACCCAAGGTAAACTAGTCAATTGCAGTTTTGGCAACATAACTAGTGGGGACATCGAGTGAGGCCCACAATATCATAAAGGAAGCCAGCCTGAGGACTTGTGTTGGAGTGGGCTATTTTGGGTAAGTTTTGGGAATCGTGCAGGAGAAGATTGCGTGAAATTTTGGCGTTAGTTAGGAATTTGGGACATTTTTTCCACTTTGTAATGGGCTTAGCCATAATGAAATACTATAAATATGTAATGGGTTTTGGGGGTAGTTGTTGTTCATGGTTGGAGGGTTGAATAGTTGCTCATTATTGGTCATTGTTAGTGAGTCAAGTTCTAATAAGTGGTGAGTTGTTGAGCAGATGAGTATGAGYTGAGTTGAATATCARAAGAGAGGTATGTTTGCACTACAACATAAGAATGACATGGGAAGGGTTGGGGTTTTAACTGAATATATTTGTATGAGCGCAATGCACATGAATGTAATGAATACTRCGAATGAATAATATGAGAAGCTAGTCATTGTGGACGTAGTCCAGTTTGGGGTGAACCACATTAATTTCTTGTGTTCCAATGTGTTTGTTGTCATTATATGTTTGTTTATTTTGTTTGTTGTGCACATGTAATAGATGCTTAATCATTAATATGAAGATGTGTTTGATGGTTCCGCACACAYGCTGAATGAGTATATCAGATGAATATGTCATAGGTTATTATGTTGTTATGGWTTCACRCATAGGATAAATGAATGAATGTTAAGTGARGGGTTAGGATGAATGCCTCATATTCCCCCRTGACTRCRGAAACATGGTTCCTGCAGTCCCCATAAGTACCTTGGGTGAGACTTCACCTACTTGTGAGTGATGTTGATGTTGATGTTTTGGTAGTTGCGGAAGGTATTAAGCTCCAAGTGTAACCTTTGTACTTAGAATATAATATTCCAGATGTAAGAGAAMCCTTAAACAGATGTATGAAAACCCTAGAAGAGAAGTCGGCCCAAGGAGAATATTATTAAAGTATTCAAAGGCTCCAGAAAGAGAAGTCGGCCCCAGTCGCTTGGACAGGCTAATATAAATAGGAAGGCACTTAGCTCATTTGGACACACTCTCACATGCTTGGAAACAATGTGCAAGTCTAAGGAGGTGCAACAACAATAGCTAGGGCGCAAGTCTAAGGAGCATCAGTGTCAGCTAGGGCGTAAGTCTTTTTGGTATCTTCTTCTTGTGTGCTTCTCTTAGTAAAGGTACGCTTTATTGGTATTGTGCTGCTACTGCAACAATTGTGTTGTTGGTTAGGGTTTATCTATTGGTTCTAGTGTGGACTTGCCAGAATCATTCTACCTAAAGGTTATTGTGCTCGAGGGTGGCATAGTGAAAGCCTATGGTTGGGTGACAATGATGTGACATTGTCTATGGTTAAACGAGCATATCAAAATTTTAACATGGTATCAGAGCTAGTTTCCTTCGTAACAGTCTAACCGTTGGAAAGAATATCCTCAATTTTCCCCCCTTATCAAGCTCGTTGAGCATTACTACACCCACCAAGGAGCTCGCCTAAGCAGGGCACACCTTTTCCCTGGATCATATCTACAAAATTCTCAAGCAAAAAAATTACGGTTTTCTCATAAAACCCTAGATCTAGACGTTTTTGTAGCTACAACAAATCTTTGAGACAAAAGCTCACTTTGATATAGTGCACCCTCTAGTAAGGTCAAATCCATCTTTTGTAAAGTTTGAATATTTGTTTCATTATTCTAGATAGGATGACTCTCGGTACCAAGCTTGATGAGAAGCTTGAAGGAGATGATAACTTTCAAGCGTGGAAGTATAGATTAATGTTGATTCTAGAAGGATTTGTGGAAAATGAAGTTGAAGAGCCAAAGAGAGATGAGGCTAAAGCAAAGCACAAGAAGAACTTGGTTAAGGCAAAGAGGATCATTGCAAATTCTATCAAGGATCACTTGATCCCACATGTTTCATCATTAAAGACCCTGAAACAAATGTTTGATGCCTTATCCCAACTGTATGAAGGCAAGAATATCAACCGGAAGATGACCTTGAGGACATGACTYAAGAATGTAAAGATGCATAATTCAAAAACCATTCAATCTTACTTCRCAAGGGTGTCTCAAATAAAATAACATATTGAAKCTATTGGAGACACAGTTGAAGAAGTTGAGCTAGTAATGACTACATTGAATGGTCTCCCAAAATATTGGGAATCATTTATTCAAGGAATTTGTTCTAGATGAAAGTTAATGAAGTTCAACAGGCTATRGGAAGATTKCACTCAAGAAGAAGCTAGACTGGTAGAAAGAGAAGAGAAGTTGGGCCATGATGATCAAGCTCTAGTCRTACATGCAAGAAAATAAAAGAGAATAAAAGAGGATCATCCCTCCAAGAAGTTTCAAAGGTCACAGAAGTCTCAAAAGACTCAAAAATATTACTCAAAATATAAATGCATATACTGCCAAAATATGGGACACATTGCAAGAAATTGTCCTCTCAATAAAGAGTAGGCCAGAAAAGGACAAAATAAGAGATATCATGCTCATGCCATAGAAGATGATGAACCTACTCAAAAAAGAACTAAAGATTATGATTCAAGTGAAGAACATGTATTGATATCAACTCTTACAAGAACAATCACTAATGGAAGTGACACATGGCTTGTTGATAGTGGTGCTTCTAAGCACATGTCTGGTTACAAGGATTCTCTCTCAGATCTGGTTCAAAAAGATTCACCTCATAAGGTGAAGCTTGGTGATGCTTATCAATATCCCATTAAAGGAGTAGGAGAAACCTCCTACAAGTTAAATTTTGGAAAACACTTGAAGACAAAGGATGTCTTGTATGTTCATGGTTTGAAGAAAAAYCTCCTCTCCATCTCAGGGTTGGAAGAGAAAGGATTCAGAGTCGCTTTTATTGATGGAGAAGTTCTCATGTGKCCAAGAGGGAAGAATCTTGATTATGCTATTGTTATTGGTGTCCAAGAAGGAGGTTTATACAAGTTAAAGGGACACTTAGATTCAACATTAGCACACAACACAATATATCCAAGTGAGCTATGGCATAGAAGGTTTGCTCACTTACACTACAAAGYATTACCAATCGTAAGAAAKATGGTAATAGGTTTGCCAGAGGCTCAAGTGGATCATGAAGGAACATGCAAAGGATGCACACAAGGCAAGAATGTGAAGAATWTGTTTCCAAGTTGTGACAACAAAGCCAAAGGATTTTTGGACCACATGCATTCAAACGTGTGTGGACCAATGTCAACCACTTCACTTAGTGGGTATGTATATTATGTTTCATTTATTGATGATTTCTCACGTAAGACTTGGATTTATTTCTTAAAATCAAAAGGTGAAGAATTTATAAAATTCAAAGAATTCAAAGCTCATGTAGAAAATCTTTCTGAAAGAAAGATAAAGATTTTGAGGTCAGATAATGGAGGAGAGTTCACCACAGATGACTTCAAAACATTTTGTAGAGAAATTGGGATTAAGAGGGAGCTCTCTACTCCCTCCAATCCTTAGCAGAATGGTGTAGCATAAAGAAAGAACCGTACGATAATGGAGGTAGTAAAGGCCGTGATTCATGATCAAGACTTTCCTATGCACCTATGGGCAAAAGCAACTAGGATTGTTGTTTATGTGCAAAATAGAAGTCCTCACCATGCACTTGAAAACAAGACACCAGAAGAAATGTTTAAAGGTGAAAAGCCAGAGGTCAACCACCTACAGATATTTGGTTGTCTAGTATATGTGCATGTTCCCAAGGATAAGAGATCAAATTTGGATCCTTCAGGCAAGAAGGGTGTATTTGTTGGATATAGTGAAACATCGAATGATATAGAATCTACATCCTTGGTTACAAATAGATTGAGATTAGTAGAGATGTTACCTTCGATGAGGATGCAACCTTTCGTAGATCAAGGTAGCATCATATAGATGAGATCCATGATGAGGAGCCTGAAGCTCCTAGAGTTGCAGACTCAGATGTTGGTAATGATGTTGTGCCAAAGGAGAATGGTCCAGAGGAGCATGATATGGCATAACCACAAAGACCTATAGAAATGATTACAAAGAAAAGAAGACCAACTTGGGCTCATGAGATTATTCAAGATGTCGAGAAGTATGGTGATCCAAATGGATCTTTCAAAGATAGAAAGAAACCTCGACCATATTCCAGTTACGTGGAATTGTTATGTGATATCATTGATGTTGAGCGTACCTATTATGAATAAGCTGCTGAGAAGAAAGTATGCAAGGATGCCATGATTGATGAATACTAGTTCATCATTAAGAATGATGTATGGGATGTGGTTCTGAGACCAAAGGAGAAATCAATTGTTATTTCCAAATGGATTTACAAAACAAAACACTCAACAGATGGCAGTATCAAGAAATACAAGGCAAGGTCCATGGGTTATGGATTCTCCCAAAAAGAAGGAATAGATTATGAGGAGACATTTTCCCATGTGGCAAGGTACACTTCGATTAGAGCTATACTTATGATAGATGCAGTGATGAAATGGAAGGTACAACAGATGGATGTGAAGACAACCTTCCTGAATGGTGTAGTGGAAGAGGAAGTGTACGTGGAGCAACTACAAGGTTTTGAGACACATGTGTGCAGGTTAAAGAAAGCCTTGTATGGGTTGAAACAAGCACCCATGGCATGGTATAGTAGAACTGACAGTTTTCTGATGAGCTTTGGCTTTACCAAGAGTAAAGTAGATCCTAACCTTTACTACAAGGTTGAGGATAGTGGACCAATGATATCACTGTTATATGTGGATGACCTGTTTCTAACAATGGACGAGAAGCTCATCACATAGTGCAAGAGAAAGCTTGCATCTGAGTTCAAGATGAAATACATGGGTGTGATGCATTCTTTTTTGGGTCTAGAGGTGTGGAAGAAATCGGATTAGATTTTCCTGTGCCAAGAAAAATATGCAATAGAAATCCTCAAGAGATTTGATATGATGGATTGTAAATCCATGCCCACACCAATGGTGACAAACCTAAATTTGTTGAGAGATACTTCTTCAAATATAGTGGATGTCACCATGTACAGGCAAATGATTTGTTCATTGATATATTTGATGAACACTAGACCAAATATATGCTTTGCGGTGAACACTTTAAGTCAGTATATGGTTGAACCAAGATGTGTTCACTTGGTTGCGGCAAAGCATGTGTTGAGATACCTGAAAGGTATAATTGACAATGGACTCAGATATCTTTCRGATCGCAAAGATAAGMCTATAAGGCTATACTGATTCAGATTGGGTCGGTAGTGTCGAATATCAGAAGAGTACATCTGGATTCTGCTTTAGCTTGGGATCTACTATGATCTCATGGTTCAGTAGGAAGAAAATTAGTGTGGCACTCAGTATGGCAGAGGCAGARTATATAACATCATGTTTAGATAGAAACAAAGYAATGTGGCTTGGAAGTTGCTTGCGGGATTGTTTGATCTCAAGTTAGAGGAGACTTGTATCTGGTGCRACAACCATAGTTGTGTGAAGTTGTCAAAGAACCCAGTGTTTCATGAAAAGTCCAAGCATAATGAGATAATGTACCATTATATCAGAGATATGGTGCAGAAGGGAGCAGTGAAGCTCCAGTATCTCACTACAGATGAGAAGATGATAGATGTGTTGACCAAGCCTCTATCAAGAGTGAAGTTTGTGTACTCCAAGGACAAGCTTGGTGTGGTCTAGAAGGACATCCCTCGTAAGAGGGAGTGATGAATCACATATGCAATTCTTGGGGCATCAACTTGCATAGTGTGGCAGCAACAGGTGGTCATTTACAGGCACGTTATTGATTCTGGCACTAGTTAGCATGAACTTTCACAAGGTCAATAGATGCAGATCCTTCGGGGAGGGCGAGTTTCCCATCTTTTCAAGCTAGAGGGCCAACCTATGTGGTTGGAGGTGTTTTCTAGCCTTGGGCTAGATGGGTAGTGTGTGTGCGCTACATTGCCTAACCCTCATGGTTAGATGCCCATTCATTATGGTCTAGATGCCTAGTGTGTCAACCAGAAGGGATAGTTCTACATGAATGGTCATTGATCCAGACTTCGTGTTAGTGAGTTGGATGACCCTAAGTACATGAGTGGTCATTGATCCAAACTCTGTGTTAGTGAGCTGGATGACCCTATGTACATGAGTGATTGTTGATCTAGAATTTGTGTTAGTGAGTTGGATGATCATATGTGAGAACTAGATGCCAGATTTTATGTGAGCTGGCGAGTTGCAGTTGCCCAGACCCCATTTGGATTGGGTAGTAGTGCAGTTCTGTGTAAACTAGCTCAACTGCATATTCCAGATTCTATGTGAACTCGATGGTTTCCTAGTTATGTGTGAGCTAGATGAAAGCCCTGTAATGACATAAGGTCTGAAAGGATGATGAGGCTGTGCCCATTGGAGAGATGCTACATGTGTTGATGAGGCCCCATATGCATGACTGTGATATGACCATCAGATAGTCTGTGTGTGTGACTATGATAGAGCTTGTGTGGGTGTGATGGTGATATTTGTGACATGATATGTTTGATCATGAGATAGCTTGTGTGGCTATGGTGATGCTACTTGTATGATGGTCTGCAATACCATGTGAGTCTTACCCATTCCATGTGAGATGGATGGATGTGTTTGAGACCATTACATAAAGAACATCTGAGTTAATACATCCCTAGCTAAGAGGGAGTGTTGATGTTTTGGTAGATACGGGAGGTATTAACCTCCAAGTGTAACCTTTGAACTTAGAATATAATATTCTGGAAGTAAGAGAACCCTTAAACAGATGTGTGAAAACCTTTGAAGAGAAGTCGAACCAAGGAGAATATTATTAAAGTATTCAAAGGCTCCGGAAGGAGAAGTTGGCCCCAATCACTTGGATAGGATAATATAAATAGGAAGGCACCTAGCTCATTTGGACACACTCTCACACACTTAGAGATAGTGTGCAAGTCTAAGGAGGTGCAACAACAATAGCTAAGGCGCACGTCTAAGGAGCAACAGTGGAAGCTAGAGCGCAAGTCTTTCTAGTATCTTCTTCTTGTGTGCTTATCTTGGTAAAGGTACACTTTATTGGTATTGTGTTTCTATTGCAACAGTTGCGTTGTTGGTTAGGGTTTATCTATTGTTTCTATTGTGGACTTGGTTCTAATGTTGGTTTATCTAAAGGTTATTCTACTCGGGATGGCATAGTGAATGCCTATGGTTGGGCGACAATGATGTGACATTCTTTATAGTTAAATGAGAATATCAAAATCTTAACATCTAAAAGGGCCGATATCTTTAGGGTTTTGTTGGTGATTTAATGTTGAACCCCGGGTCTGCCCACTGTGCGCCAACAAAATGGTTCTATTGTTGGGACCATGATCTTTGAATGAGGGGAATGTGGAGGTTGATTAAGGAAGATTTCAAAGAATGGTTGAATACAAAAGAGAAGGAGTTCGCGGTAGATCAAAATCAGAACCCGTGGATTGACACAGAAGAATGGTTAGAGAGGTATGTTCTTACATATTTGCATGAAATTTTCTTTGTTGATTTCTCGAATGTGTCAGCAGAGTGGATCTAGAGATTTGTTGAATAGATAAGAAGATATCGCACTGAGGTTCCGAGAAATTAGACTCTTGAATTAATATGGGAACTCAATGCTATAAGAAATAAGGTATCACACACAATTGATTATTGGCTAGATAGTGCGTTGGGAGGTTATGTTATTGAATTTGCCATAGATTGTACTAAGTCGTATAGTGTTGTTGAAAGAGAATTATTTGAGGGACCACATGAAAGATACTTAAAGTCAATATCTACTTGGATTAAGATGTTGTTGTCTGATAAGGGAGTCATGAAGATGGAATATGATTACCTTAGCAGTTAAGCACCTTCACTCACATAGGGGGACTGGGGGCTGACCAGGGAATGGTTTGAGTGTCGCAAGGGAGAATGAATAAGGAATGGATGGTTTGATGATGTCGAGATAGGAAGAAGATGTGATAGAAGAAGATATTGGGGTATTGCGCAGTGGTAAGATATTTAGGCCAAATAGGAAGAGGATTGTGGCTAAGAGAGAGGGACACCACATTGAGATTGAAAAGAGAAACAATAGTGTAATACTCTAGATCGAAGAATTCCACGCACAGAAGGAAAATACCATCATCTTAGTCCAGTAGAAGAGGATACCACCTTAGATCAGACTCTGTGTCGAACCCACGACCCTGTGTGCGTCGCCAAGAAATGAGGTAAGATCATAAGCTTTGTCAATTATAGTTAATGAAGGAAGTAAAAATAGTAGTAAAAGTAGTCAGAGCAGTGGAAACAGTATGTTGATTCAGAACCATTTAGCAGTATCATGAAGGAATACCACGTAGAACATGATGGCGGGAGTAAATCCCACCTTGGGGATGTGATGAAAACCCCCACCACTCCCAAGGGCTTGCGCGCCCTCCCGGTCTAGGATCGTTCTCTCAAGGGAGATGAATTAGCTATCGGGTTCTCGACGAACCCTCAAAATTATCTACAACATGCCTTTTTCCTTTTCCTTGTGCACAAATTTGTGTTCGCGAGGGTCTTATCACATCAACGGAGAAATCCACGTGACCTCGGGCCAAAACCGTAGGCTAAACTCTTTAAACGACGAGAACTCCGGCACTTTGGCGCTCTGAGGTTCGGGAGTTCTAACCACAATACACTACAATCCTCTCGAATGTCGAATTCATGAATAACCAAACAACGAAGGGGATCAACGACTCACACTACGTGCCAAGATCTACGGCTCATAGAGATTTTGTGACTCCGAGCTTCAGGTGTTTTCCCCCGCTCTAACACGCAATACCTTTGAATGCGCAAACTCCGAACTTGTAGGTCAAACGATTGACGTTCACCTCATATCGATGATCTAGTTTTACTTTGGGCTTCGAAGCTTTTCAAGGTTTGAACCACACTTATTTCCAAAGTGTCGAACTCCGAACACATGAAGGGTCTTGATCAACAGTTCAGGCGTCCACACCAATTGATGGTGAAGATGGACTCCAGCCTTCGAGGATTTTCGACCCAAACCAAATTACACCTGAGATCTTCCAGAGTGTCAAATTTCAAACTCCGAGATCTGTCGACATGTGTATCTGGCGCCAACGACCAGGATCTACTCTGAGCCTCGGAGCTTCAGGAGTTCTGCTCACTCTTACAACAATGCTTCAAATTCTCTGGAGCGACGAATTTCTAAACACACTCTATCTAAAAACACATGTACTTGTATCCAATGGCCAATATGCACTTCGGGCTTCGAGACTTTTGTCTTTCCCACAACACACACCTAAAAATTCTGAAGTAGCGAATTTCGAAGGACTTAGCAGGTTAACGGTCGTGCTCCTTTCTCAGATATAACGACTGTGAAAATCTGATTCCTCCTTGAGCAGATCTCGTCCACTCAACCTCGAACGAAAGGGATTCTTCCCTTCGAGAACCAAATATCGCTATCCTTCCTGAGCTTTGTCAACTTTAAAGGACTTAGGCTTTAGCACACACCTTGTGCTCCTCTTGAATCTGGAACCTATACTGTCTTCTGGCGCACACTTGCGCTACTTCTCCTGAGCTTGAGACTTAGAAAAATCTCCTACGCACTCCTTGCACTCACTCTCCTCGAGACTCTTTCAACACTTCACTAATTGTTGGCCTTGTGCACACCTTGCATGGGTCTATCCTTCAATATTTTATACTCAACTGAGTATATGTGCACTCCTTTCACTCACTCCATGAAATTCACACTATCTCTCCTGAGCTATTGAGTCTGAAAATGACTCTGCCTTCGCACTCCTTGCGTGGGAACTGTGCACTCCTTGCACCAGGATTCAAAAGAGAAACAATTGAAACTTATAGAACATCAAAGGTTCATTCACTCCACCATGAAACACACACACACGCATATAAACACATAAGATATAGATAACATAACATTACCCAAATAACTCATAGATAAGCAAACTCAAACATGTGAAGCAAATCTCCTCTATTATATTCCTTCAACAAAACATTTACAAGAGTTCCAACAACTCTCCAACTTCTCTTTCTCAACAACAATAACAATAATCTTCAACAACCTCTTTTGGGCATATATTACATACATTTATACATGGAGGGGCTTCTCGAGCCTTCCTTCCGACTACTCTAGTGCTTTCACATCATAATTAAAGCATTCTACCACTAAGCTTATCACAAATAAATGAGAATTTACAATATAGATAAGAGTCGATGCTCCTAATCTGTACAATCCTTTAGGCATTAAAGAAATTATAATCTCCTAGACTATTTACAATGGCTCTTGCCTCAAAATCTTACGAGCCTTTAATTACAATACTTTCAAAATATCAAAGTGACGCGCTCTCCTTGGAATCCAAACCAATTTGAATGCACACACTGGATGCTGAGTTGTCCTCCACTTGGCCTCATTGAATGTTGTTGGCGATGCTCTTGCATCATACTCCTCTGGACAAAAA
>JASDQU010819755.1:0-29288 GCA_032191745.1 Picea mariana
ATGCTAANAATTGTGGATTTACCTCAAAGTGACCCCCATAATACGATCCAACCACCACAATCAGTTAAACCACGGAGGGTTAGTCCTCGTAGCTTACCCGAATGCAACCTCGTGCGTAACCCCTGTGTGAGAGGGGGATCCCAGGCAGACTTATACGATAACTGGATTTACTCTCCCTAATTCAGGATACTAATGTTCGTTTTGACAACTTTGGAGAGTTATGCTCACAGCCTAATCCAAAGTACTACACCTATTCTATTATTGGTGGAGGATTCTAGCACAGAAAAAGTTCTAGATAAATTTTAATTAGCGTTGATTCTTATGGTTGTTCTTTACGCAAAGGGGTGCATGGAAGCGAAACAAATGAAATTGTGACTCAGACCCAAAGAATGCATCGATCATGATAAACAGTCATTTCCTTTCGATGAACATCTAGCTATGGGAGAGAGAGAGTTCTTTCACTAACAAGCACAACTACGGAATGCTCTCAAACAATTCTTTTTCTCAATCAAATCCTAATGTGATGCAAAAACTCTTAAATGCCTTCTAATATGCTCAATCAATCATGAAGATATCTTTATTTTTTGCGTATGGACGATGATCGATACAATCACAATGCTTATCTTCGCTAATTATCTTCTTGGTATGAATGAAAACCAAACTAGCATAAGCAAAAGTCACTCAAACAATACACCCTTCGTAGCAATCAAACGAAAAATGAAAGAAAGGAAGCAATCAAAGAAAAACAAACTTCACACCCAAAAAATAAGAGTTGAAGAACAAATAACCTTGACTGAAAACAAGATACAACGGTCTGTAGACCTTTGATGACCTTCACCAGGGTTTTCGCTCAATTGAAGAGAAAATAAAAGCAATGCATAGGTTCCAAGCTTCACTCAACAGGAATAACTCAATGCAAAAAGGTGAAGAAGGTTACAAGATCCAATCAACAAGGTGTTTATTCCTCAAAAAGATAGATGTCAATACTAAAAGGGAAGACAAATTGACTCACTAGATCACTCAGCAGAAGAGCCATAGAGGCAAACCCTGAAAAATGCAATTGTGGAGGGTTTTTTGGCCAAAAGGGGGCTGGCGCTCTGTTGCCAAGGGAAAAGAGCGTTATAGCGCTCTGTGTAAGTCTTCCAGAAGCGCTGGCGCTCTGATAACACTAGGTCAGGGGTGCCAGGGTCTAACAGTCCCAGAAATGTCAAAAAATTTCAAAAATTGGGATCTGAGCTTAACAAATATGCTGAATGTAACAAGGTAAGGAGCCAATCAGCTCATGAAACTAACCAAAGAGGGGTAAACGAAGTTTGAAACAATCAAGGGACAGAACAAGGTCAATGAAGAGAAAAATCAAAACAAGAGGTTTCGATTCGAGGCTATCTCCCCAGTGGAGTCGCCAGTTTCTTTTGTTGGAAAATCTCCCTGTGGATAGGTAGATCACCTATAAGGCTTGACCTCAACCCTAGACAAAAAAATGCTTAACGTGGACACTGACTTCCTTTCAAATCCATCTAAACTAATGCATGAGAAGGGAGGATAACAGAAGTACCTTTCAATCGACGTTTGTCCCTGTACGCTCCGAGTTGCGCTCCAATCCTTTTCTCCTCGCTGAGGTCTGTGGACAAAACAAGATACGACCACTTCCTACTCTATTGACATTAGCCTGAAAACAGATCTATCACTAAATGATAAGTTCATGCAACATCAGACACAAACTAGAAAGAAACATGCCAAGCGTGTCATATTAATGAGAATAACGATAGCAGTACTTACAATCATAGATGCGAATGCGACAACTTCGTCAAGTCCTCTTCGTCTAACCCTTGCCTGAAAGATCCACAACCTGGATAACAACAGCTTCACTGATCACTTCTCCTTTGGCTGACTGTCAGTTTCCTCCAAGATCATAAGTTTCATATGTTCAGTTCCTCCCCCTTTCCACCATCATGGAGCCTGTTTATATAGGTTGGGAGGGGTCTAACCTCTTGAGTTATGTTTAGAACCAGTTAGGAACCATCTCCTTGGATCAGGGATCTTTCGATGAAACCAAGAATTCAAGCACAACTTCCTTCTAATCTCAAATGATCTCCTCCTCATTCAACTCAACGGGCTAACAATTTACCCAGAATAGGGAGCGCTCCCCCAAAAAGGGGTATCAGAGCGTTGTAGCGCTCCTGGTGTGCCTTGGAAAAGCGCCAGCGCTCTTAAGGTGAGCAGCGCTCCTCCAGAAGGGCCTAAAGGGCATTATAAAGCTCTTTGAACTATAGTAGAGGAGCGCCAACGCTTCTGTAGCTATAGTAGGGGAGCGTTCCCCCTCCAAATCAGTGTTTCAGGGCCTCTTTTAGGTATCAAGAGTTATTTGATTCCAGTAGATCAGTTCTTGATCTTCAAATCAGTCATATGAGGTGTCATAAGTGCCTTCTTAGCGTCGTTATCACGACATCATGCCTGAACATTTTTTGCGACACTAATAATCAAATTGCGACACTTGCGAAAGTTGTAGGGAAGATGCGACACTTACGACGACTGATAGGGACAATACGACACTTATCCATCTGAGCAATTTTGACGTGTAACAATTTTATCCTCACCGACATCTTCATATTAAAAATATTTTTCCATGGATCTTATCCAATCCAGCAACACTTCAACATTCAAATTGCCTTCATACATTGGGATGTATACTTTGGCTCTAGCAACCAATTTAACAACTGCTCTCAGCAAGAGTTCCTCGAAAACATTTTCCCCTACAACTACTTCAACTTCTACTTCTTCACTCTCCACATCATTGATTTCCCTAGCATCAGGTGCCCTCCTCTGCGTTGCCTCCATCGCCTCTAATATTGTACGAAGCTCTCTGATTTCTCTTTCTACATCGCGATTTGCCAAAGGTGACTCCACATGTCTCCTTAGTGGCATTGTGGTGACTATTTCTCACATAGAGAGTACACCTTCAAGCTCTCTTTTTCTAGCCAAAAAAATTTTCAGGCTCTGATACCACTTGATGGTATCAGACTATCTCCTTTGTCTCCTTCGCCTAAAATCTACATACAAAATCAGGTTCTGATACCACTTGATGTACACCCCCCTTCTCTCCCTCGGGGCTGTGTAACCTCCCGGTCAAGGATATTCGATTCTCAGAGCCAAATAGACTCTATGAAACTTTAATGGTCTCCCTTGTGATTAAACACATGCCCTTTTCGGTCTTTTGGTGCAGGTTCTATGACACCCGCAACCTCTGCCTTCACGTTGCTGAACTATCAGGGTTTAGGTGCTACATCCTCTTCCCTTAGCCCTTTTCCATATGTGACCTTGGGCTATGTCCTCATGTAAACATGTGATTGTAGAGTGACCAAAAGGGGTTTGATACCCCACCACTTTTCTCCCCGCAATTCACCTCCAACTTCCATGTATCCCTTTGCCAATACCGTGGTTTCAATTGCGGCTCGCTCTCGTATTTTTAGCGTCCAAGCCCTTTCTAGCCCCACAATCAAGCATGATCGTTGATATTCAATCTCCGGTGGTGCCTCTTGATCAACGGCTAAAATCTGGCTCTTCTTTCCTTCCTTCTCTCTGGATCACACGTTCTTAGGTCCTTACGATCTATCGACGCATGTCCCTTTCAAATCAACGGTCATCATTTTCTTCGAAATTCAGGTTTCAGAGTTTTCAACTCTCAAACCTTAATTTCTCCACATTGGATGATCTCTTTACATGTGTCCTCAAATCGACAGCCCTAGCCCGCTTCAAGAATTCAGACTTCAGAAATATCAACTCTCAACCTTTCCCTTCCTCCAAAATGCTTTTATCCTAATCTCACGATCTATTGACACATGGCTCCCATAGATCGATGACTACGATTCAATTCGGGTCTTCACCCAGATTCCATAGATTTCTGTCATGTGTCCTTCTAAATCAGATGACTATGATTCTCTTTGGATCTTCGAGTTTCAAAAATCAAAATTCTCAACTTCTCAACGCTTGCTTTTTCCCAGAGAGTTTTACCTGGAGTACACAATCGGTTGACGTGTTTCCTCCTACATATCGACGGTCCCCATCTGCTTCAGCTATTTGGACTTTAGGCGTTTCAACACTCCACCTTTGCTTCTTCCTAAAGCTCACAATATGTCACCATGCGTCCCTATGGATTTGACGGTCCAGATTCAATTCAGGTTTTGGGTTTTGGGAGTTTCAACTTTCAACTGAAATATTCGAAGTGATTTTTTCTGAAGCCTCGGATCAATTGAAACATAACCCCCTGGCAACCAATGACTAGGATATATTTTGGCTCTTCAGTGATTTCTCCTCCTATGTGCATACAAAGGCTAAAGCTCGTGCACTTTGCTTAGAGCTAATGATCTGGAATGATCTTGCTCCCTCTTTGTTGGCACGGGGGTATACCAAGTGTTCAACGCTTCAACAACACACCAACAAAACCCTAACTACCGACCCTTTTGTTAACTCCTTCGAAGAAAATAAAGTCTCACCCAAGGTAGAGGTAGGGGGTTGTAGGACTCAAGTGTCTACAACCTAGTCGAGACACAGATCTGTGATTACAATACTTAACATAGCACTTCTCTAGTCAATATTCATCATTTCATAAATCCCATTCACATCACAGCTTAAACCCTAAATACAAAACAATGCAGTAATAACCAATCTCATTCACTTTCCAATCAGTTAGCACTTAGCATTAACTCAGATCTAGCATTTATTTACCATTAAAATAGCACTAAGAATCCACACATCTATCTAACATATACAAATATAAACACATAAAAAACATGAACATTATTACACATAGCACATCAACACAGGATATATGTGGTTCACCCCAGTGTGGGCCTACATCCACCAAATCTTCTCTTCTTTATTAGTGTCCTTCAATCTTATTACATGCACCAAGCCACAAAACCAAATCCACAAGGACAGGAGATCTTTGTGCACCCCACTAGATCCTCCTTCCCTAAATTAGGTCAGGGCACAAAGCCTTACACAGTTTGTGCACAAAGCCTCTTACAATCACATGCACTTAGCTCTACAAGTCTTAACACACTCTAGTCATGCACTAAGCCAATGACCTCTTAGGCTTTGCACGTAGCTAACTAGATATACCTCTTACATTTCCTAGCTACTTATTTATACATTACAAAATGGCCTAAACATGGGCAAACCCATAGGGAGACATCCCATATGCATTACATAAACCCTGAAAGCCCAAAAAGTCTACAAAATGGGCGAGATACCATGATCTCCACTTCACCTGGGTGTTGTGTCTTCGACCAGCCTGTCGAAGTTCCAAAAATGGTCAAACATGACCAACGTTTCCTCAAAACTTGGTCGATGGCCAAAAGGCCCCCAACACTCACCTGTGACTCGTCCTGAGTCACTCTGATCTGGGTAACACTGCTTCGAAGACCTCGAGCTTAGCTTGAGCAGCTTCGACCTTCTGCTTCATTAGAGCCTCCTACTCGGAAAATTCCTGAATGACTTTCTCTGTGACAGGCCCTTCCAAGCATTGTTACACTGTTGCAACCACTTTTTCTAGTTGTGAGCCCTGTCCTTCGATCTCTTCAAAAAGTGTTTAGGCTTCATCCTGCACCAGCTAGAGTCTTTGTGTCACCTCCATAAATTTTATTTAGATGGAAGAGACTTGTTGCTGGACTGCGTTCTACTCCTGTGACCTCTTCATCTTCTCCACTGTAGTAAGAAAATTCATCTGTGCTTGCACTGTCGACGCCTGTTGCTTCACCTCCTGGAGTTGTGCTTCCAATTTCCTCAGCTTCGGGTCTTCCGCAAGGCGCTCATAAGTCTACGCACTTCGATCTCTTAATTTCTTGCATTCTGAGGCCAATGCCATGATTCTTTCTACTGCACTCCTGACAGCTTCTTCCCTCTGATCTCTCACTTATTGTGGAGTGCTAGGTACTTCTTGGATTTTTATCTCTACTACTCTTGCTTGAATTTGTTAAATGGCTTCAATGAGCTTCCCTACTTGTATCTCGGTGGACTCTGGTTCCTCTTGTGCCAAACCCAACACAAAGTGGAGTGTTCTAGTCACTGTCTCCTTGACCACAGTCTGTTCTGCAAGCAACTGATCTTTTTACTCTTTCATATTTTCTTTGTTCTCCTTGAACATTTCCCTAATTTCACTGTTCTCCTACTTTGCAACTCGAAGTTTCTCTAGGACCTCCTCCTTTTCTTTCTTTACATCCTATGTGGCTTGCTCCTTTTCATCTTGGGTTCACCAAATTTGAGCATCTATGGCATCTACTAATATTCACAATTGGGTGGGCTCATCCCCCAATTATACACTCTTGGATGAAGATGGCACAATAGACACTACGCGGCTCGACTCGATAGCTCGTTGGATGTCTTTGAGCCACTTCTCTATTTGGTCATACATCGAATCCTAGTTTTATCCATGTTTCCATAAGATGTCTTCTGAAGCTTATTCTAAAGTTGTGATGATGAGCTCGATATCATCAACTATGAGAACATTCTGTGATGGAGTTTTATTGGCTCGAGACTTATTTCATGCTAAGGGTTTCTATGGAAAAACCTTCATTTTCTTTGATGTCTCGGCCTTTGTAAGGGGATCCTTTGGTGGTGTCACTTCTCCCTTTTCTTTCCTGTCTCATTCTCCTTCTTCTTCTTGGTTTAATTCGTCTCCTCCTCCTCCTATACGTGAGTCAGATGTAGTTTCCTCCGATGCACTTCTCTTCTCCTCACTGTATATGTCCTACACTTCCTCCTTTTTCTTCTTTTTCTTTTCACTGCTTGGTCCATCATATTCAGTCTAGGTGAACAAAGGGATTCCAATGATGTCAGGGTCGGACAACTCTGCATCTTCGACCGGTACAAGGAATTTGGCTGGCCATTTCTTGGTTATCTCGGCCATGTCTTCATCGTTCAATTTATAGTATGACTACAACTCCTCCTTACTTTCATCCCTACGCATGGTGATATAGATACAATTTCAGTCTGCGCGGAACTTTGCTATCGACCTGTGTTTCTGTAAGGTGTTCAGGGTCATTCGGGGGAACGATTCAATGGAGCTCTTGAAATGTAGGTAGTAAGCATGCAACACCGCATTTGATTTCCACTACTTCTCCATATCTCTCATATGCCACAAGCTGGTGAACGTCGTGGCCAATGGCTCGACTTCAAGGAATGTTTCTCCCTATGAAATCTCCCAAGCAACAAAGGAAATGAGAACCAATAACCAACATAAGTGAAATTTGTAGCCTTGGTCCTACACTTCATGGTAGTCCTTCCCCAACTCATTGACGAGGTAGCTCACCCAGTTCATATGAATTCCTTCGACACACTTCCTTGCGAGGTCGACTGTGAAATCTGTGACTTGCGTAGGACGGTTCTTTATGATGAGATTGCCCGCTATCAACTGACAATATAGGAACACTATTCCATTTTGGATGGAGGATACCTTGTAGCCTCGCTTCCCCTTATCCACATCAGCATACATATCCTTGATCCGCTGTGCCATGGAGCGATCTACAACCTTCCCTAGGTAGAATTATTGAGGGTCAAGTCCTTGCAAGCTCAATCCAGTGATCAGGTGGATCAACGCCTGATCCACAGTGATGCACCTATCCAACGAAAGATACCCTCCATGATAGCATGAAAGGAGGAGTTTAATACACGCATTAACCTCCTGATGTCTATCGAAGTGGGGGATCTTCATCACATTTACGATTGTTTATCGCATGATCTCCTTAATTCATGGTTGGGGAACTATCTTGGGATTCTTCCCAGTCATCTTCGTCAGGTATCTATGTGGTGTGAGCATTTCATAGTTCTTTCTGTCTCCAAGGTTGAAATAATTTATCTTGAGAGATGGGATCAGTCCCAACTATGGTTCGACTGTGCGTATCCCCTACAAGAGGTACGCAGTGATCAGCATGTATTCAAAATGATGCAGGACGTTGTCATGACTAACTACGCTAGCCAAAGGCAGGATGTAGTCGGGCAAGACCGATGGGATATTCTTCGCGTTCGCCAGATCGTCGCAGTGATTGATTATTTTCTTAGTCGCGGTTTGGCTAGACCGACATGTAGTCGATGGGGATGCTTGAAATCCACCTATTGATGATGCATGTATTCCTACAGACATGAATTTCTCAGCCATGAGGTCAATCAAAATATCTTCTACAAATTTCTTTAGTGTGCTATGCTCGCCCGACATTCACACTTGTAATAAAATAACTCGGGTAGGAGAATGGACACTCAGGGTAATTGAATACATGCCGAGTTATAGACAGTACAAAATAGTATGCAATCACTACTATGTTAGCTCAAATATCTTGGTTTGTAAAAAGTGGTCCTGACGCAGCGTTCAACGGGTTAAATAGCCAACATTGTAACATATTCCTCCAACAAGCAAGAATTCCTCAATCAATACGACTCCATCCATTATGGTACGATCTCAATGGACCCGTTCTAGTAATAACTGCATTTCTATCCATTCCAGAGTGTCATTCTAATGGTCAGGACACCTCTAATGGTCATATAGCTTCGTCATGGTGAAGTGCCATTCTTCCCGGTTCTGCTATTTCGGCAAGGTTCAATTTCTGCAAGCCTACCTTCTGTGAAGTCTTCACTGAAACTTCTTACATTTTTTCTAACTTTTCTTTCTTCTTACTGAGATTTCTTGCCTTCTTTCCTGTGATCTAAGTCTCTAGATTCCTTTTCCCATTCTTATTCTGATCTTCTCTTATCATAGTAACTTCGCACTACTGAGGTTCTTTTGAAGTGTCTAAAAGTAATACTTCTTCTCTTACTATTTCTAGGCTGGCTTCACTTCTTTCCTGCATGGATAGGTTATGTAAGCCTTCTTGTATTCTTTCAACTTTGCCAACTAATTCTCTTGCCTTATGTTTCTTCGACTTGTCCTCTTGTTCTTGTATTAGTCGCTTTATTTTTCTAGTTATGAAGTCCCCTAATTCTTTCTTTTTTTGTTTTGTAGCTTGTTCCTCTCCTTTCCTTCGGATTTGATCTTTCTCAATCTAGGTCACTCCTAGAAAAAGCGCAAAAGGGGCATTGTTCTCGACAAACTTAATGACTTCAAATCCTTCTTTAGTCGATGTTCCATGAGAAATCATAGGCACATTAGTAACTCTTCCACATAGGGTTATCATATTTACTTTAAACAATCCTATCCTTCCTAATGAAGGAACCATAGCAGGCTTTCCCAAAATTTCCCAAGTGCTTTCTGACATAATGTTCACATGTGTTTCTTGATCCAATACACAGTCTATGTCGAAGTCTCCTATTCTTGTTTCTATGCATTATTTCTCTTTTAATATTTCTGGTAGATTGATGTCTTTGTTATCATTCAGTGTTTCTTTCATTCGTAATAATATAGTCTCTGATTCTTTCTGGTTCTCTAACGTTTCCTTAGTCTCTTGCCCTTCTCTACAATTTTCTTGTCTATTTTTTGTCTTTTCAAATTTGGTAATCATTCTAGGGAAATCCTCAAATTTGTGACCAATAGCTTTAAAAAAAAGACAAATAGGACTTATACCAGGGAATTCCCTAGCAAGATGTCCTGGTCTTCTACAGTTATAACACAATGCCAATCCTCTCTTTATTTTAAATGATCCCCAGCCTTTCCTGTACTGCGCACTGGGATCATAGTGGTGGTCCTGCAATCTGCAAAAATTCTTTCTAGGTTCCTTCACCCACTTGTTAGTCCAAAAATTCTTTCTATGCATAAGAATAACATATATTTCACTATCTCTATCAAATTTATTCAGATCAAATCTTCTTTCTTCTAGTTGTGCCCTAGTTTTCAGACTAGGAAAAAATATATCAATCATACCTAGATCCATACTTTTGAAGCAAAAAATTCCACTTATCTTACCTTTACCAAATCACAAATATTTAAGATCTTACCTCTTTTCTTCAAATCTGACTTCCTTTTCTTAGAAAAAATCTTTGCAAGATTATTAGAATACTAGGCACTACAACAACATATCTACGCATAGAGCTTTCTAATTTCTTCAGTACCCAGGAATCACAGTTTCAGGTCCTGACAACAGAACCATTTGTTTGCACAGGGGCATACCTAGGGTTCAACGCTTCAACAAAGCACCAAAAAAACCCTAACTACCAACCGTTTTGGCAACACCTGCGAAGCAGATGAAGTCTCACCCGAGGTAGAGGTAGGGGGGGTTGCAGGACTCAAGTGTATACAACCTAGCTGGGACACAGATATGTTATTACAATACTTAACAAAGCACTTATCTAGTCAATATTAATTAGTTCATAAATCCCATTCACATCGTAGCTTACGTTGGCATGTTTTGCAGGAAAGAGTTTTCTTGTCATTGATGGAATGAACAGAAGGCAGAGAAGAAGGAAGCATAAGCTCAGGAAGAGGAGCAAACCATATGTATATATCACAACTCAGAAAGGAAAGCGTAGTACATAAGTGAATGGAGATTAAAGCTCATGAGAGTTAACGAATGAAGATCAAAATCTCAGACGAGATGGCGTGATAAAACTTATATCAAATCAAGACCATCAGATCTGCAAGCCATATCAATGGTAGGGATGAATTGTGGTGACGCAACCCCTCCTCAACCCGCAGGTCGAAAGGTCCATGTCCTCAAGATATTCTCCCTTTTCGGCCTGAAGAACTATTGCAAAGCTCTTCTATTTCCCTTTCGGGAAATCTACACCCACAATTCACCTCGTGAAATCCCCCTCGTACTTTGGAGATCAGACTTCGCACCTTCGCGAATCCAATGGTCACGCGATCTGTCCTTGAATCCCCGATACCCGACAATAGTCAACATTGACCTTCTCTCACTCCTTTTCAGGACTCTCCCTATCGCAATTTCGGCGATCGCGATGTCGAGCGACCCACCTCCTCGACTTTCGAATCCTGATATGTTGAAATGCCGATGCGCTCCCACAGTTGAATTTTCAATGCCCCTACTCCATCGAGACTTCGGAATTCACGGTATCACGAATCCTGATGTGGAGATTTCAGGATTTCACCCCACGAAACTCCAAAACGGTCAACGGTTCTTTGACTCCCGCGTCGACAAATGTGCCCCCTGTTCGCCTCGCGACTCCCGACCCCAAACTATCCTTTCTGCTATCGAGACTTCGTGTTTCACGATTTCACGATTCCCTTTGCAACGTTCACAATACTTCTACCCACGAAACCCCGATACAAGAAACTACGATTGAATCCAATGGCCCTCACTGCCTTGGATCGATGGTTCTCTCTCTCCTCAGCTTTGAACCCCCGGAATACCTGCCGTATCCCCCCTGCTCTTCCTCAAGATCTAACGGCTCATGAAATTTTGTGAATCCTCCTTGGAGAATTCTGACCATCCGTTCCTCTTTTGTGCTTCTTGCACGTGAACTAAGTGTTCCTCCACGAACTTATACACCTGCGGCGCAAACTCATGACACCTCCTTAATACCTCTAGTCACCACTTCCTTGCATTGTTCTTCAATAGATTTGAAGGCCCTGTCCTTCCTGATATTTTCAATGGTTTTCAAGTCCTCAGAAAAGAAAACTCTTTGCGCGCACTCCTTGCGGCAACCTTCAAACAATTCCAAGTGTTGAAATCCTTCGACTCTACGCACTCTTACATCAATAGTCTCTCAATGTTTTGCTCAGGTTCACAACTCTAAGAATTTCCCTGGCCTGCGCACTCCTTGCATGGCTCCTATACCCCAAATGCATTTCTAGGTGAATGAGAACAAGAGTTAAACTATCTGAGCCTCTGTCAACGCACTCCTTGCGAACAACTTCAACGGCACTCCTTGCAGGAACTCTTGCTCAGATAGAGAAACAATTGAAACTCATTCCTACTTCCTTTCAGACTTCAAATTCAAACATGAAATCATACACACAGCATATAAAGCACATGTATAACAGGAAGTAAACATCCATGAGCATATAAATTAACATACATACACAGAGATTAATCACGACACCATGAATTTGAACCAAAGCTTTCTATTAATTCAAATATCTGTACATCGGTGTTCTTACATAGCTCTCTACATGTTCTCTATGCTCCTGCTCTCTCCAATGCTTGCTGCTAATCATAATGTTACAATACACAATTGAGGGTGTTTATATCCGTTTCCCTCTTTCCTTCTAAAAATGTCTAATCTACACATTCAATTCTACCTACTTGCATTAATATCATAAATGCCTCTATCTACTAAGGACGAGAGAAAATCGCTCAAGGTTCGTTTACATTTACAAGTGCACCTTCATTTAATTGCCACATTTAAGTTTGGCGCATCAATTACAAGGGAAATTCAAAATGTGCGTTGGGTGGTTGTCCAGCTATTTGGTGCCTCCACACTGGCTCGCTTGATGTTGGCGATGCTCCTGCATCATACTCCCTTGCTTGAAACTTTTCATGGGCTCCTATCCATGAGCTCGTGCACGGTCTGTCCATGCCTTTGAATCTCTACTTCATTCTTCCAGCTAGCATCTTCAACTGGATGGTCCTTCCACTTGACCAAATACTCAAAGTATTCTTTTCTTTTGGTCTTCTTACTCACTCTTTTGTCCAGTATGCACTCCATCTGTGGCTTTTCTGCTACTGGCATCTTCTTTCACCATTGAACCTCTAGCTGCTCATTTTCTACTCCTGCTTCCTCAGGCTTATATGGGTACAAATCTGAGACATTGAATATCGAAGAAATTCTAACCCCATCGGGTAATTCAATCTCGTAAGCATTCACCCCAAATTTTCTCAAGACCTTGCATGGCCCGATTTTCTTCATCTTCAGCTTATTATATTTTCCTGTCGCGAACCTTTCCTTTCTCAAATGTGTCAGAATCAAGTCACCAAATTCAAACTGAAGTTGTCTCCTGTGTTGATCTACTCTCCGTTTATACTCCTGACTTGAATTCTACAATTTCTCCTTCACCTGGATGTGAATTTCCTTCATCACCTCTACGAAATCTTCTACACTAGCACTCCTAGTCGCAGTCTGTTCTGAATCTCTCAGCTCAGAAACACCTCTCGACTGCATGTCATATACAATTTGAAATGGACTCTAGCCTGTACTCCTATTCACTAAGTGATTATACGCAAACTCTGTCTGTGGTAATATATTGTCCCATTGGCTGTGGTGCTCTGTCACCAAGCTTCTCAGTAAGTCTCCTAGACTCTTGTTCACCACTTATGTCTATCCATCCGTCTGAGGATGATAAGAAGAACTAAATGCCAATTTAGTCCATAGATTCTTCCACAATGTCCCCCAGAAGTTTCCTATGAACTTTGTATCTCTGTCCAAAACTATGCTCTTTGGTAAGCCGTGAAGTCGAATGACTTCTTTGAAAAACAGGTTCGTGATGTGAGTTACGTCACTAGTTTTCTGACATGGGATAAAGTGTTCGATCTTGGAAAATATATCCACCACCACAAATATTGATTCAAACCCTCTTTGTGTTCTAGGCAAGCCCAATATGAAATCCTTGTTGATTTCATCCCATGGCTTCTCAGGTATAGGCAATGGTTGATATAAACTTGCATTATGCCTCCTTCCTTTTGAATGCTGGCAAATCCTGCATCTATCCACAAATATCTTGACCTCTAATCGCATCCCTGGCCAAAAGTATGATTCTATCATCTTCGTGAACATTTTTTCATGTCTGAAGTGTCCGGCCAATCCTCCACAATGTTTCTCCTTCAATAGATTCTCCCTCATGGAGCAATTCAGAATACACAGTTTATTGCCCTTAAACAACAATCCATCCTGGATCATGTATTCTTTCCATTGGCCCCTATCTCTGAAAACTGGATTCTCAGTTGCTTCATACGCCTGCTTAAAGTCTGGATCATCTGCGTACATGTTCCTGAGATCATCAAAACCCAATGTTTTGACTCTGAACTCCTGCAACAACAAACACTTCCTTCTCAAAGCATCAACAACTTTGTTAGCAGTACCAGAAATATGTTTGATCACAAATGTGAAGTTTTGCATATACTCTACCCATTTTACATGTCTCTGATTCAACTTCTCCTGTTGAGTCACAAACTGTAATGCATGATTATCACTTTATAAAACAAATTTCTTCGGAATCAAGTAATGCCTCCACTTCTTCAATGCTTGAATGATAGCATAAAATTCCTTATCGTATGTGGAGTACTTCACTTTCACTTCATTCAACTTCTCGCTGAAGTATGAAATCAGCATGTCATCTTGAATCAAGAGCGCTCCTATTGCAAATCCACTTGCATCGCATTTCACCTGAAATGTCTTTTGGAAATCCGGCAACACCAGAACCGGTTGTTCCGTGATCTTTTGTTTCAACAAATTGAAACTCTTTTCAGCTTCTTTTGTCCAGTGAAAAGATTTATGTCTTTTCTTCACTGTATCCATCATCGGTGCACTAATTCCACTGAAATTATGGATGAATTTTTGGTAGAAAATAGCTAATCCATGAAAACTTCTCACCTCAAATATGCTTTTCGGTGATGGCCAATTCTTGATTACCTCCACCTTATCTGGATCCATTCTCAACTTATCTACAGAAATAACAAACCCCAGATAAATGAGCTCTGTTTTCATGAATGAATGTTTCTTCATGTTTATCAATAGCTTCTCCTGCTGTAATTTCTTCATCACTGTAGCCAAATGCTTCAAGTGTTCATCCACTATTTTACTGAAAATCAATATATCATCCAAATACACAATGAAAAATTTTCCAATGAATTCCCTCAGGACTTCGTTCATCAACCTCATGAAGGTACTTGGCGCATTTGTTAAGCCAAACGAAATAACAAGCCATTCATACAACCCTTCATTGGTTTTGAATGATGTCTTCCATTCATCACCTTCTCTCATGTGAATCTGGTGATATCATTTTTTCAAATCAATCTTTGAAAAATACTTTGCTCCACTCAAGCAATCCATCAGATCATCCATCCTCGGCAATGGAAATCTGTACCTGATGGTTATTTTGTTGATCACCCTCAAGTCAGTACACATCCTCCAGCCTCCATATTTTTTCGGACGGAGTAATGTTGGAACAACACATGGACTCAAGCTCTCTCTGACCAACCCTTTGTCCATCAAATCTTGGACCTGTCTTCTGACCTCCTCATTCTCTTGCAGCGTCAATCTATACGCGGTTTTGTTTGGTAAACTGGCCCCTAGTATGAGATCAATATGATGACTCACACTTCTTATCAGTGGCAACGAACGAGGTAATTCGTCCACTACTATATCAATGAACTCTTCCAACAATTCTTGAATCTCTTCTGGTAAATCATCAACTCTTATGCTGGTCAAAACAATCCTCGGTTTCTTGACCACAATGAATCACGGTTCTTCCTTCTTCTTTACCTCATTAAGAATTTCCTTCCCACCCATGAGAAGTGCAGTGTTGCTTACTTCAGGCTTCACTTCCTTATCCTTGATTGGAAGCAACATGTGAGTTCTCCCATTCTTCTCTAGGGTGTATGTGTTCATCCTCCCATCATGAATCACATTTCTGTCATATTTCCATGGTCTACCCAGCAATAGATGACAAACATCCATAGGACTAACATCACACAATATTCTATCATTATATCCTCCTATCTTGAATTCTACTAAACATTGTTTAGTGACAGTTACCTGATGTCCCTTCTGCAACCAATAAATTTTGTATGGGCTCGAATGATCAATCGTCTCCAACTCCATCTTTTCTACCATATCGGTTGAAACGAGATTATCAGTGCTTCCGCTGTATACAATGACCTTGCATACCCTATCCTTGGTTTTGCAAGCAGTTTGGAATAGCCTGTTCCTTTGGAATGAACTCTCCACCTCCTTCTCTGGTGTCAAAAGATATTTTCTCATCATCAACGATATTCCGCCTTCAGTGTCTTCTGCCTCAACATCCCGCCTCTGTGCCTCAGTGATGTGAGCTTCTCCTCCATCTTTATTTTTATCTGGACACTCATAAGACTTGTGCCCATTCTTTCCACATGTGAAGCACTTTATCACTCCACCTCTTCCTCCTCCTCTACCTCTAGTACAAGGAAAAGTGTTGTTATCAACATAATCTCCTCTTTGTTTGGTATGTTGTCCTCTCTGTTCAGCATATTGTCCTCTCTGTGAGGTTCCACCTCTCTCAGTTCGAGTCTAAGGTTTCTTCCAGTCTTCCTTGGGCTTCTAGTTTCTATCCTGGGCAACTGATTTGCCTCTGGGCTGACTTCCGCCTCGGCCTCTTTGACCTTGATTTCGGCTCAGCTTCTCTTCATCTTTCAGAGCCAATTGATAAGAATATTCCACCGTTCGTATGGTTAACATGCTCATATCATCCTGGATGTCATATCTCAGGCCATTCATGTATCTGGAAACTTTTTCATCATCGCTCTCCCGATGACCTGCCCTGATGTTCATTTTATAGAACTCCTCAGTGTATTCCTTCACTGACATCAAATTTTGTCTCAGGTTCTGCATTCTTCTGAACAAAGTAATCTGGTAGTCTCTGAGGATGAATTTTTCCTTCATCTTCATAATCATCTTGTCCCAGTTTTTTATCTTCTTCTTGCCTTTGCAGCGTTTGTCATCTTGTAGTTCATCCCACCACAATGATGCATGTCCCTTCAATCTTGTGACAAAATGCTTGACCTTCTTGTCCTCTTCGACTTCTTCATAGTCAAAGTATGTGTACAAAGCTCTAATCCAATCTAAAATCTCCTCTGCATCCAAGTTTCCCTCGTAAACTAGAATGTCCATTTTCTCTCTTGCACCCATCCTTGCAATAGCTTTTATCAAGCGTTCATTTGCTGCATCCTCGGCTGCAACTTCTTCCTCTTGTTCAGCTTCAAATTCACCTTCGAAATCACTAAGATCCCCAACACTGACTGTATGCCTTTGTGTTGTTTCCATGTCTTCGAGTCTAGCTCGTAGATCACACATCTCTCTCTCCATTTCTAGATTTTGCATCTACTTGCCCCTTCTTCTTGGGATTTCCCTCTCCTCTGGATCGGGTGACTGCCTATCCCTTTGTCTTGGTGGCATGATGAATGTCTTCTCTTCTCTGCTACATAAAGCAAAGAATATTTCTGTGCTCTGATACCAAGCCTGACGCAGCCCCTCCTCAACCCGTGGGTCGAAAGGTCCACATCCTTAGGATCTTCTCCATTTTCGGTCTGAAGAACTATTGCACAGCTCTTCCATTTCCCTTTCAGGAAATCTGCACCCACAATTCACCTCGTGAAATCCCCCTTGTACTCGGGAGATAGGACTTCGCACCTTCGTGAATCCAATGGTCACGCACTCTGTCCTTGTATCCCCGATACTCGACAACAATCAACACTGACCTTCTCTCACTCCTTTTCATGACTGTCTCTATCACGATTTTGGCGATTGCAATGTCAAGCGACCCACCTCCTTGACTTATGAATCTCGATATGCCGAAACGTCGATGCACTTACGCAGTTGAATTTTCAATGCCCCTACTCCATTGGGACTTCGGACTTCGCGGTATTGCGAATATTGATGCGGAGATTTTGGGATTTCACCCCACGAAACTCCGAAACGGTCAACGGCTCTTTGACTCCCATGCCAAAAAATGTGCCACTTGTCCGCCTCATGACTCTCGGCCCCACACTGTCCTTTCTACTATAGGGACTTCGCGTTTAGCGATTTCACGATTCCCGTTTCAACGTTCACGGGACTTCTACCCACGAAACCCTGATACAGGAAACTACGATTGAATCCAACGGCCCTCACTGCCTTGGATCGACAATTCTCTCTCTCATGAGATTTGAACCCCTGGAATGCCTGTCGTATCCCTCTTGCTCTTCCGCGAGATCTATCGGCTCACAGAATTTCGCAAATCCTCCTTGGAGAATTCTGACCGTCTGTTCCTCTTTTGTGTCTCCTATGCGTGAACTAAGTGTTCCTCCATGAACTTATCCACCTGCGGTGCAAAATCACGACACCTCCTTAATACCTCCAGTCACCACTTCCTCTCTCTGTTCTTCAACAGATTTGAAGGCCCTATCCTTCCTGAGATTTTCCACGGTTTTCAAGTCCTCGGAAAATAAAACTCTTTGTGCACACTCCTTGTGACAACCTTCAAACACTTCCAAGTGTTGAAATCCTTCGACTCTACGCACTCTTACAACAACAGTCTCTCAATCTTTTTCTCAGGTTCACAACTCTGAGACTTTCCCTGGCCTGCGCACTCCTTGCACGACTCCTATACCCCAAATGCATTTCTGGGTGAATGAGAACAAGAGTTAAACTATCTGAGCCTCTGTCAATGCACTCCTTGCAGACAACTTCAACTGCACTCCTTGCAGGAACTCTTTCTCAGATAGAGAAACAATTGAAACTCATTCCTACTTCCTTTTAGACTTCAAATTCTAACATAAAATCATACACACGGCATATAAAGCACATGTATAACAGGAAGTAAACATCCATGAGCATATAAATCAACATACATACATAGAGAGTAATCACGACACCATGAATTTGAACCAAAGCTTTCTATTAATTCAAATATATGTACATGGGTGTTATTACACAACTCTCTGCATGTTCTCTATGCTCCTAATCTCTCCAATGCTTGTTGCTAATCATAATGTTACAATACACAATTGAGGGTGTCTATATCCATTTCCCTCTTTCCTTCTAAAAATGTCTAATCTACACATTCAATTCTACCTACTTGCATTAATATCATAAATGCCTCTATCTACTAAGGATGAGAGCGAATCTCTCAAGGTCCATTTACATTTACAAGTGCGCCTTCAATTAATTGCCACATTTAAGTTTGGAGCTAGGTGGTTGTCCAGCTGTCCGGTGCCTCCGCGCTGGCTTGCTTGATGTTGGCGATGCTCCTACATCATGCGGGGACCGAAAGATGAATTAAACTACTCTCCAATTACAATCCCACAATCTGTCTAGATAGGCATATCTCATAGATTCAAATATATACGACTACGGTTGATCCAACAAACAATGAGTTTAAGTCATATTAAATCGTGACCGTTGGATGCACAATTGCCAAATCTATGGTAGGGATGAATTGTGGAGATTGAAAGGAGATTTAAACATCGCACTTGTTCCAATCCTGCAATTAGTCGGGACCATCTGATATTATAGCTTCGAAGATTGATGATTGTGGTTGACTCACCAACAACACACAACTTCAATTTGCAGAGTTTGGGTGTCAATTTAAATCACTCACAAGTTGGGTTCCGCAGTCATCGTCGACCATTGATGTTCTTCAAGTGTCTTCATGACCGTTGGATAACTTTTTAGTGGATGGATAGGATAAGCTAAAAAGGTTGAGAAATTTATCATCCAAATTATCCTCAGCCATGAGATCATTCTAAGTTGAAGGACCGGATAAGCTAGGAGAGATGCATCACAGAAATATCAAGTTGTCAATCTAAGATCCTAATCAACGAACAAGATTCACTTAGGATATAAATATGTGAGGAGGTTACGCTCAAAAAATTTTGAGATTGGAAAAACCAGAAGCCCGAAAATCCAAAATGAATAAGGACCATTGGATTTGGAGGACATACGAGGACCGTTGGATCAAGTATGTTGGTCAGCAGACCACATCAACAGACCACTTCGGCAGACCACATCAAAAAGTAAATGTGGCATATCATGTCAACAGACCATGTTAGCGAATACACATGGAATAATCAAATGATGACAAGTGTCCAAAAGAAATTGGCTCGTGCCATGTCAACAAGTGACGTAAGCAAGTTACGTCACTCAGAGAGAATTTCTTCGGGATTTCCACCACCAAGAAATGTCAAAATTCCCGAAGTCTAAAAGTATGAAGGTTCGAAGTCACTCCCAGTCATTGATCTAAAATACACTTGGAGTTAGGACAACCATTAGATCTAGGAGAAGAACATGTGCCACATGAGGATCCACATTAGCAAGACTATGTCAGCAAGGACACGTGGAACAATCAGACAATGACAAGTGTCAAGTTGATTTGACATTTTAGGTATGTGAAAATCAAAAATCCAAGTGACACATGGTAGCTACTAGGCTCATGACATGTCATCAAGTGACGTAAGTAAGTGACATCACTCCGAAGGAAAGAAGGGATTTGAGATTTGAAATCTCTGAAGTCCGAAGACCCGAAGGAGATCTCAACCATTGATCTGAAAGGGACATGCGACAGTGGATTGAAAACTTCGAAATATTGAAGTACGGACAAAATAACGGGTTGAGATTTCAAATCTCCAAAGTCTGGAGACCCGTAGGAGATATAGACCATCGATTTGATGTCAGGTGTGCTCTGAACCATTGATCAAGATACAGTGGAAGGATAACGTAATTATAATAGCCGAAGACCCAGAGTAAAAGGTGGCCATCCATATCAATGGTTGATTAAGTCTTGTCTGTCAGATTAATCCTTCTAAGAATCAAATATGACGATTGATATATTTCCATGCAATAAATGTAAACCATATGATCTGTTTAGGAACTCTGATTCAGGAGTTTTGAAAGGTTTGAAACCCAAAAGTTCCACAGGGAGAAATGATGAAGTTACGACAGTCTTCCATTTTAGGAGATTGAATCGTGACCATTGAATTGATAAGAACTCAAGCACTCGCTAAGCCTAGGCATATGTTCACCACTAGTGGTCACATGAAGGAAGGGGCTTAGAATCCAAAGAAGCCATAATTGACTGGTTGTAACTGAAAGAGAAGACAAAGAGTTTCGATAGCTAGAGAAGCTAAGTAATATCAACATAATTCCAACTGATGATGAACACACTGAGCATAACCACCAGAGAAGACAAAGAGTAATTTCTATGATGATCAGGTAGAGGAATCAATGTGAGAAAAATATGCAGAACAAAGAAGATATGGGGATTCTCTCAGGAGATATGTTGTGGGAAGATTGAGAGGTAGTGAACAACCTAAAGGGAAGAACAGTGGAGCAGTGAAGAGAATGGGGAGTGATAGCACATAGAACATGGATAGTGCACAGAGCATAAAGGGTAGAAGAACATAAAGTGCAAGGAGGGCAAGCAAGATACTGACACTGATGTAGTCAGAGAAGAGCAGTGTAGCAGAACAGTGAAGTGACTAGTAAGCCATTGATAAACATTGTATCACTGTAATAAATTTTAGTAAGGAAAGGTTTATATTTTAGGGTGGTAGGGAGGTTCTAGGTAGGAATGTTATCCTCATAGTTTCAAGTGGGTTCTTGAACATAGGGAGTTGTAGATTCCATTTGGTTGTATCCAAAAAAACCAGGGTGGCAGGGTGGTGCATGGGAGAACTATTGTTCTTTGTTATATAGGTTGGTGCTTATGTGACTGGAAGTTGGTGCTTCCATACAGTTGGTGCTAGAACACTCAGGAAGTTGGTGCTTCCTTCTGGTGGGTTCTAGAGAAACCAGAGAGTTGGTGATCTCAACAATTTGTTGCTTGTAAAACAGAGGTTGTAGCCTCAAGAGGAGTTGGAGCTCATAAGAATGATAATGTACAAAAAATCAAGATTACTTGTCATATCAAGAAGAAGAGGATTTTCCCTTTATGGTTTACCTCAGGAAATATCTGTCTCTATATATTTCATGTGCATGATTGATGTTGAATATTCTATTGCTTACTTCCTTGCATTATTGTGATCGTCATTGAGTGTTCTGTAAATATTTTGAAATGGGCATAATTGTTTAAGCATAGTAACAACTGATTCACCCCCCCCTCTCAGTTTTCCAACAATTGGTATCAGAGAAGGTTCCTTTTCTTTAAAGTTAGATCTATAAGCTTAAACACGTCAAGTAATGAAGGAACTTCAACCAATAAGGCCCCCTTGTTCAGTGGAATAAAAGTTTCCTTCTGGAAAGTTAGGATGAGAACCTACACAATGGCTTTAGGTGCAGATGTCTGGGATGTGGTAGAGACTAATTATGTAAAGCCAATTGTACTATATGATAAGGATGACAATCTAGAACTCAAATTCAACGTTAAGGACATGAATGCTATTCTGAGTGGGCTTGCAGAAGCAAAATTTGTAAAAGTTATGCACTTAGAATCTGCCAAGGACATGTGGGACAAACTCATTAGTAGTTATGAAGGTAATGAGAAGGTAAAGGATGCCAAGCTGCAAACCTACAGAGTACAGTTTGAACAACTACAGATGAAAGAATATGAAACTATTGGGAAGTACATTTTGAGAGTTGAAGAACTAGTAAATGCAATGAAAGCACTTGGTGAAAAAATTGAGGAAGCCTCTTTAGTTCAGAAAATTTTGTGATCTCTGCCAGATAGGTTCAACCTAAAGGTCTCTGCTATAGAATAAATTAATGATCTAAAAGATTTATATTTTTATCAACTTCTAGGAACGTTGACTGCATATGAAATGAGGATAGGTAAAGATAAATCCACCACTAGAGAATCTTCTTTTAAAGTAGATAAGAATGAGGAATCTGAGTCTGATGAAATTGAAGAAACATTTGTGAGAAGACGAAAGAAAGGATCAGGAAAGTATCAAGGCAAGTTTCCCTTCAAGTGTTTTAACTATGTAAAGATAGGCCGATTTTCATCTAAGTGTCCACACAAGAAGTAGGATCAAAATTTTGAAGGTGAAAACAAGTAAAAACCGACGAGATTTGGTAAAAAGAAAAGTTTATGTGTAAACAATGATGACTACTCAGAAGACACAGATAGTGACTCTTCCTGATTAGATAATGTTAATGACTTTTTTCTTATGTCCAAAGAGGATTATGATAATAAAAACATAGGAAGTGATGTTAATGATGAAGAATATGTGGTTTATATGGAAGGTGAACTAATTAGTTCTTTAGAAGAGATTGACATACTCAGACTTAAGAAGAGAAAAAAAAAACAATTGTTGATGCAGTTTGAAAAGAATGATAAAAAACCTGATGAAGAGTTTTCCCTACTAAAAGTGGAGTTAGAAGAGACAAATAAGATAGAGGACATTCTGAAACAATAGTTATCAGAAAAGAAGGCAAGCTATGAAGGCTTGGAAGAAGAGGTAGTAAAAACCAGAAAATAGATGGATAAGTTTAAAGCATTGTATCTCCAAAATATTCCAAGCATTAAAGCCTCAACAGAACGAAATGACATTCTAAACAAACAAATATATCCTTTGTTGAAGACTAGTTTAGGCTATGTAAGTGGTTCAAGCAACAAACAGACAGAAATAAAAAAGCCAGTAAAGATGATCAAGTTCCAAATCAATAGACAATCAGACCATGTGAGTACTTTGTCACCAAAATCTAATAAAGATAAGACGATCCCTTATAAAAAACAAAGATATCAGAAGATGGAGCAACAAATACCAAGAAGAAGGCCATCATTCAGGTACCAAAATTTCTTCCATGGTTACTATTTTTACTGCTCTAATTTTGGTCATAAGATTGCAAATTGTCAAATTACGTTTAGAGACATGCAACTGATAAGATTAAGAAATAAACAATCTTTGCAACATAGAACTAAACATCCAATGAATAGACAAAGATGCACCAATCACTTTTACCTATTGAACAATGAGCTCGAATGCTATAACTGTCATAACTTCAACCATAAAGCTGCAAACTGTCATCTGAAGAATTACAAAACATATTCAAAGATAAAACCCTTAGCTAAAAATGCCAGCACATGTAAAAAGAAATATAGTGAAAATTGTGGTCTAGTACTTTCATCTCAAAAACAAAAGGACCCTTGGTATATAGATAGAGGATGTTCCAAGCACATGACTGGAGACAAGGATAATTTTATGTCTATAAGTAAAGGCAAAACAAGAAATGTGACCTTTGGAAATGATGAACCAGGTAAAATCAAGGGTAAATGGATGGTGAGTTTAAGTAATGGAAAAGGAAAATCCCGGGATGTCCTGTGTGTAGATGGGATGAAACATAATTTTCTCAGTGTAAGTCAAATGTGTGATAGAGGATGTGACGTGGTGTTCACTTCCAAATATTGTAAGATAAAGTTTGTAAATTCAGGACAAGTGGTGGCTAAAGGCATAAGGAGAGATAATAATGTATATGTGCTGAAAGAAGATAGAGAAGAGTGCCATATAAGAAAAAATGATGAGATTTGGTTATGACATAGGAGACTTGGGCATCTAAACTTTGACCACTTAATCAAGATCAAAAATATTGAGGCAGTAAAATATCCTCCAAGAATATCAAAGCCACAATATTCTGTGTGTAAACCCTGCCAAGTAGGAAAGCTAACCAAGACACAGTTTAAATCCAAGAACTCTACTTCAACAGAGAAACCACTCCAATTAGTTCATACGGATCTATTTGGACCATCAAGACAGAGAGGCACAAGGAAGGAAAAATACTTCATATTGATCATTGATGATTACTCCAGACTCACTTGGGTTTCTTTTCTCAGAGAAAAAGTTGAATCATTTGAGAAATTTAAAATATTTAAGGATTTAACTGAGAATCAAACAGACAACAGATTAAAGGTTGTAACATCAGACAGAGGAGGATAATTTATTTCAAGTGATTTCAAGGAAATATGTGATAAACATGGGATCAAAAGAGAATACACAATCCCATGAACTCCACAACAAAATGGAGTAGTTTAGTGGAAAAATAGAACAATTCAGCAAATGGTCAGGTCAATGATGAATGAGAAGAACATTAGTCAAACCTAATGGGTAGAATAAATACACACAACAATCCATATTCTTAACAAATCTCATCTCAGACCACACAGTGACAAGACACCTTATGAACTATGGCATGGAAGACCTGCTACAATCAAACACTTCAAAGTCTTTGAGAGTAAGTGCTACATAAAGAATAATAATGAAAACCTTGGCAAGTATGATGATAGGGCTGATGAAGGAATATTCTTAGGGTATGCTATAAATAGTAAATGATATAGATGCTATAATAAGAGGCTGCATAAATTGGTTGATTGTATTGACATAAAAGTTGATGAAGGAGTCTCAGTAAGAGAGGCGAGAAATAATGAATCAACAACAAAAGATATAGTTGAAGTTGAAGATGAATATGTCCAAGAATCATAATACTCTAAGTCAGATGAAGATGCAAATACTTAGGCAGACTCAAATCAATAGACATCATCAAATCTTTCCTCCAGAAATACTCAAAAGAATCATCCTGCAAGTCAGATAATTGGTGAGAAAGACAAAGGTGTACAAACCAAGAGAAGGATAATCAAAGACATCAAGAACTTCAATGAAGCCAGTGAAGATGAAAATTGGTTAAAATCAATGAATGAGGAACTAGATCAGATTGAGAAGAACAATACTTCAGAGCTTGTTCCTAGACCTACATATAAGAATGTAATTATCTCCAAATGGGTGTTTAAGAATAAAATAAATGAGCAAGGACAAATTGTTAAGAATAAATTCATATTGGTCTATAAGGGGTATGAAAAATTTGAAGGACAATATTTTGATGAAACTTTTGCACCAGTGGCAAGATTGGAAGCCATCATAATGGTTTTGGCCTATGCATGTCATAAGAACTTTAAAGTATATCAGATGGATGTTAAGTCAAATTTTCTTAATGGAGACCTAGAAGAAGAAGTATACATGGAGCAACCTAAAGGATTTTCGCTGACAAATAATCCTAACTATGTATGTAAGTTGAAAAAGGAATTGTATGGACTGAAACAAGCACCACGAGCCTGATATCATAGACTGGACAAATTTCTACAGGACAAAGGGTTCAAGAAAGGTATTGTTGACAATAATCTATATATAAAGTATGAAGGTGATGATTTATTAGTTGTTGTGGTTTATGTAGATGACATTACATTTGGATGCACTAATGAAATTTTAGTTCAATGGTTTGCTAATTCAATGCAGACTGAGTTTGAGATGTCCATGATAGGAGAACTATCATATTTTCTTGGTTTACAAATCAATCAGAGTTATGAAAGGATATTTATCTCTTAAGAAAAGTATTTGAAAGAGATGTTAAAGAGGTTTCAGATGGAATATTTCTCTCCTTTTAGTACACCTATGGTGGTTGGTTGCAAGCTCAATAAAGATGATGTTTCCCCTGATGTTGATCAAATAAAATATCGATCAATGATAGGCAATCTTTTGTACATCACAACATCCCATCTTGATATAATGAAGGATGTTGGAATGGTAGGTCATTATCAGTATTCCCCTAAACAAAGTCATTTAGAAGATGTTAAGAGGATATTCAAATATTTGAAGGGTACAATGACTTATGGTCTTTGGTATCCTAGAAATCAGAACTTACAATTAACTGCATATTCAGATGTTGATTGGGAAAACTATTTGGATGAGAGAAAGAGAACCAGTGGAGGTGCATTCTTCTTAGGTGATTCATTAGTAGCATGTCTTAGTAAAAATCATGGATCTATCTCATTATCAACTACAGAGGCAGAGGACATTGCTACTGCTACTTGCTGCACTCAGATTTTATGGATGTTACAAACTCTTGCAGATTTGAAGGTAACTTATATTGATCCAATTCCACTTCACTGTGATAACACCAGTGCCATTAATGTCTCAAAGAATCCTATTCTCCATTCAAATACAAATCATATCCCAATAAAGTATCTTTTTCTCAAAGAGCAGGTTACAAACAGAGTTGTTTAGCTGGATTATATTCCTTCCACAGAACAAATTGCAAACATATTTACTAAACCCCTAGCCAAGACACCTTTTGAATATTTTAGTCATAAGTTGGGTGTCATCCATACTCCCACCTAAGACAATCCATACTGTCAGGGGGATTATGTGTTGGTTGAATATCTGATACCTCCAAAAAATACTGCAACAACTCAGGGGGTGCATGTTTTCTTTGACATTGATGTCAAAGGGGGAGAAAAGGAGTGGTCTGGTTGCTACAGTTGGAGGTCCAAGAAGTATAGCACAGCCTTTGAGGGTTTCCACCAATTCCAAAGGGGGTGATTTTTGGCATGTTTTGTAGGAAAGAGTGCTTGTCATTGATGGAAAGAAGAGAAGGTAGAGCAGAAGGAAGCTTAAGCTCAGGAGGAGGAGAAAACAATATGCAGATATCATAGCTCAGAAAGGAAAGCACAATACAAAAGAGAATGGAGATTAAATCTCGTGAGAGTTAATGAATGAAGATCAAAATCTCAGAAGAGATTGCGCAATAAAACTCAGATCAAATCAATACCATCGAATTTGCAAGCCAGATCAATGGTAGGGATGAATTGTGGGGAGAAAAAGATGAATTAAACTACTTTCCAGTTACAATCCCACAATCTGTCTAGATCATCAGATCTCATAGATTCAAATATATACGACTGCGGTTGATCCAACTAACAATAAGTTTAAGTCAGATTAAATCGTGATCATCGGATGCGCAATCGCCAAATATATGGCAAGGATGAATTGCAGATATTGAAAGGAGAATTGAACACCGCGCTTGTTCCAATCCTACAATTAGTTAGGACCATCCAATCTTATAGCTTAGAATATCGACAATTGTGGTTGACTCACCAACATCGCACAACTTCAAGTTACGGAGTTTAGGTGTCGAGTAAATCACTCGTAAGTTGTGTTTCTGCAATCATCATCGATCGTTGATCTTCTTCTAGTTTCTTCAAGACCGTTGGATCACATTTTAGTGGAAGTACAGGATAAGCTAAAAAGGTTGAGAATTTGATCATCTGAATTCCCATCAGCCGTCGGATCATTTTAAGTGGAAGGATAGGATAAGCTAGGAGAGCGTCATTGTAGAAAGATCGAGTCATCAATCTAAGATCCTGATCAATGAACATGATTGACTTCGTATATAAATATGCGAGGAGGTTACACTCCAGAAAGTTTGAGATTGGAAAAACTCGAAGCCCAAAAATCCGAAATGAATAAGGACCATCGAATTTGGAGGACATACGAGGACCGTTGGATTACGGTTGTTGGTTAGTAGACCACGTCAGAAGACCACATCAGCAGATCAAGTCAGCAGACCATGTCAACAAGGATATGTGGCAGACCATGTCAGTAGACCCCGTAGTGAACACACATGGCATAATTATATGTTGACAAGTGTCAAGAAGAAATTGGCTCGTTCCATGTCAACAAGTGACATAAGAAAGTTACGTCACTCAAGGAGAATTTCTTCGGGAGTTTCACCACCAAGAAATGTCAAAAGTCCTGAAGTCCTGAAGGACAAAGGTCCGAAGTCACTCTTAGCCATCGATCTAAGATACACCAGGAGTTAGGACAACTGTTAGATCCATGAGAATAACATGTGGAACATGACGATCCACGTCAACAAGGACAGATGGCACAATCAGAATATGACAAGTGTAAAGTTGATTCGACATTTCAGGTACATGCAAATCAAAAATCTGAGTGACACGTGGAAACTAATAGGCTCATGACACATCATAAAGTGATGTAAGTAAGTGACATCACTCCAGAGGAAAGAAGGGGTTTGAGATTTTAAATATCCAAAGTCCGGAGACCCTAAGTAGATCTTTACCATTGATCCGAAAGGGACACGTGTCAGTGGATTGACAACTTCGGAAGATTGATGTACGAAGAAAAGAACGGGTTGATATTTGAAATATCCAAAGTTTGGAGACCTGTAGGAGATCTCGACCGTCGATATGATGTTGGGTGTGCTCTCAACCATTGATCAAGATACAGTGGAAGGATAGCATAAGTATAATAGCCAAAGACCCAGAGTAAAAGGTGGCCATCCATCTCAATGGTTTATTAAGTCTTATCCATCAGATTAAGCCTTGTAAGAATCAAATCTGGTGATTGATCTGTTTTTGCGAAATAAATGTAAACCGTCCGATCTGTTTGAGAATTCTGATTTGAAAGTTTTGAAAGGTTTGAAACCCAAAATTTCTGAAGGGTGAAATGTTGAAGTTACGATGGTCTTCCATTTTAGGATATTGAATCGTGACCGTTGAATTGATAAGAGCTCAAGTGCTTGTTAATACTAGGCATATGGTCACCTCCAGTGATCACGTGAAGGAAGGGGATTAGAAGCCAAAGAAGCCATAATTGACTAGTTATAACTGATAGAGAAGATGAAGAGTTTCTATAGCTAGAGAAGCTAAGGAATCTCAGCATAATGCCAACTGATGATGAACACACTAAGAATAACTACCAGAGAAGACAAAGAGTTTCTATGATGATCAGAAAGAGGAATCGACGTGAGAAAAATATGCATAACAGAGAAGATATGGGGATTCTCTCGGGAGCTATGTTGTGGGAAGGTTGAGAGGTAGTGAACAACCTGAAGGGAAGGACAGTGGAGAAGTGAAGAGCATGCATAGTGATAGCGCATAAAACAGGGAT
>JASDQU010819757.1:895-26443 GCA_032191745.1 Picea mariana
TATTGAAGTAAAGGTAAACAATGTGTTAAAAATGGTGTTTTCCACTATATTTTAAAAGTATGGAACAATAAATTAATTAAGGAGACATAATTATATGAAAAATTGTAACTTCAAAAAAGTAAATGGTAAACAATGTTTTTAAGATTGAAAGAAGCATGGAAAAATGACTAAAAATATCGTTGAATAAATGAAAAAAAAAATAGATAAATTTGAAAATAGATGAAAAATAATCATTGAAAAAAAAATGTGGAAACATTGTGGATCAAAAAAATTAAAATATCAAAAAATCACCTAAAAAGGGCGAGGGAGTGCTACCGGTAGCACCATTTTTAAAAACGGGGTAAAAAATTGGATCCCCCAAAAAACTAGAACTCTGTAAAGTTCTTGTTAAGTTGGTAACTATGTTTAATCAGAAAACCCTAGACATCTAAAAACCTAACCATAGGAGATGAAGCGCCAAAAGTCATGTGGGCCCCGATGGGGTAAGTTGGTACATCAACTTCCCGGGGATCATAACTTTTGCATGCGATATCTATTTTAGGCACACAATAGCCCATTGGAAAGGTCTATCCAAGGACTACACATTATGTAATCACAATCTATTTCTAACAACAATGTGATTGTGGCAGGCCAAACAAATGTTTTTAGGGACTCAAAACGACCCCAAAAGTTCAGGACCCGAACAACTAGAAAAATGACTGCCAAGATGAAAATCGTATGTGAGCCAGTTGGAAGAGGTAGGTGGCCACCGATATCCACCTGGATCAATCCTCTCCCCTTAGGAAGCAATGGTCTCCATTGCATTGAGTTCCCCCATCAGATGAGGAAATTGCTGCTGAATTTGGCCCCAGGTGAGCCACTTGCCTTAGTGCAGGAGTTTCCCCTCTTTGAAAACATGATAAAGTTGAAGATTCTATTGGTGACTACCCTTGACCTGTGTGTCCACGATATGATCAGTGGATACATGTTCCATGCAGTCAGGGTTGAGATCTATCGATGTCAACTATTCTTCTATCTCTGAGGTGTCCAATAATGGTGGAAAGTATGGTCAAAGGAGGTCCACATTAAACATTGGGTGCAATCCAAGCCAAAGTGCTACAAGCATGTCATGACTCACCAATGGCAGGGCATCAAGGGTTCATCAAGACATAAAAGAAGGTACGCGAGAGATTCGCTTGGAAGGGCTTGAAAGAAGATGTGATGCGCCACATCAAGGAGTGCACCACTTTTAAGATAAACAAATATGAACACACTCACCCAATAGGATTACTGCAACCACTTCCCATCCCTGAGAAAAACTAGGAAATCATATCTATGGATTTCATCATAGGATTTCCCAAGGCTTAGGGAAAATACTGCATTTTTGTGGTGGTAGACAGGTTAACTAAGTTTGCACACTTTTTCTCCATTGCCATAGACTACAGTGCAACACAGGTTATATATTTGTTCTTCTGGGAGCTCTTCAGAGTGCATGGTTTACCCAAAACCATTGTGGGTGACAAGGACAACAGGTTTATGAGAACATTTTTGCAAGAACTATTCAGGTTGGTAGGTATGGCCTTAACACCTAGTACCAACTACCATCCTCAAACAAATGGCCAAACAAAGATAGTCAACAAATGGGTTGAAGGCTACCTCAGGAATTATGTGTCATGGAAGTAAAAGGCATGGGTTAAATGGCTTCATTTGGGGGAGTATTTATACAACACCACCCATCATATGTCCATTGGTATGCCACCATTTAAATCCTTATACAACTATGACCCTCTCTCATTTGTGGAGATCGTCTTTGGTGACAACAGGGCTCCCATGGTTCAAGATTGGATTCAACAGAGTCAGGATATACTCAGAGAACTTAAGGACCATCTGCAAAGGGCACATAATCAACAGAAGGTACAAGAAGACAAACACAGGGTGGAGCGCACATTCGAGGTTGGTGATTTGGTTTATTTGAGGCTTCAACCGCACAGACATGCATCCATTAAGAGGATTGGTGCAAAAAATCTCCAATCTCATTTTTTTGGTCCATACAGGGTCAACAGAAAGGTAGGGGCAGTGGCATATGAGCTTGATCTACCAGAAGGCAGAAAAATACATAATGTTTTCCATGTGTCTTGCTTGAAGAGAGCCATTGGTAAACACATCATTCCTATTGAGGAATTTCCACCTTTGGATGAAGAAGGACAATTGATATTGGTACCAGATGAGATATTAGAAGTCTAGGGGAAGAATTTAAGGAAAAGAAGCATCAAGGAACATTTGGTCAAGTGGAAGAATCTACCCATAGAGGATGCCACTTAGGAAGGTGAATAGATGATTTAGGAGACATGTCCAGAATTGCTTGTGGGAACACAATTTCTAGCAGGGGAGATTGTAATGTCCCCCACCTCTTGATGAAGAGGTTTGGAGAGACTCGGTAGTCTAGCTATCCCCACTATACTATAGTCTCATGCAACATGGGGACAAATTCAACCAGAAATCATTACCTAAGCACAACGTTATATTATTGAGTTGACTTTGTGTGAAAAAACGTAACTCAACGAAAGAAAAGAACATGTGGAGAAAAGCTAGGAGTTAACCTTAGGGGTTATTTAAATCAACAAAAGAATAGACTGGGGGTATAAAAGAAAGGAAGGGAACTCTTCTAAGGCATTCTGGATTTTTATCATATTTTTCATTTGGGCTCTTGAGCACAAGAAGTTTTGAGGTTTTTGAGACTAAAACCCTAGAGATCAACTCGGTGGTGAAATATTCCACTTTCCTTGATCCAAGCTTGGCCCCAGAGGTGAAACAATCCTCCCACACCATTCTACAGTGTTACAGATGTTAGATCTATTGGTAGGAGAGTACTAGTGCGCAACCTAAGAGGGTTTCCAGCAGGAAGGCATACCACCTTGTGGAGATTAGTTTGATCTGAAGTGAGGAGGAGGATTTTGGAAAAAGGAACATCTAGATATTCTTTGTATGGTCCAGGGCATCACTTATAGTCTATTCAGGAGGAGGTTTTCCCAGCAGATTATTTCCTAGAGCTTGGCAGGAGTTCGAAAAGAGAGGGGTGCACTGCAGAAGGAGGGTTTAATCATTTGGTGGAACAGATATTCATAGTTCATTTTGAGACTTCACCAGTGGGGTTGCATTGCCCCGATCTATCATATCAGTGACTTTTGTAGAAGTTGGAGGCCTCTAGAGGGGAGGCTGAAATATTGGAGCTTCAGTCAACTAGGAGGGCACAAACCAGTTGAGGGTTTTCTCATTTGGAGGGCCAGAACTTTGCCATTTAGTCTGAGACTTTGCTAGGAGGGTTCTAATAGCCCGATCTACATTCTGGGAGAGTTTTCAGTCATTTGGAGAAAAAGAAGGGGAGGGTCAAAATCTAGGGTGTCTACAACCACGAGGGCAATGCACAACTCAGCCAGTTTGAGGGTTTGGCACTGCATTAGGCCAGGGTTCCATCTTGCCAGTATTCTCTTGCAGATTTTGAGATTTAGAGGCTTGTATGTCTCTTTAGAGTGCATGTGAAGGATATCATCATCAATATTGTTTATTATTGTAGCAGTTGTCATCCCATTTTGGATATTATTGTGGTTTTCTTCCAGATCTGCAGATCTCTGGTTACATGATCTATATACTATCTAAATAAAGGTCAGATCTAACATTATTGGATCTATATTGGTGTTCCTTATTGCATCTTGTCTTTTTTTATGGTATATTATTCATATCTATCACTTCATTGCTATAATCTTCACAATATAAACCCGAATGCACAACTCTATGAGTAAACCTACAAACATATAACCAAACAACAAACAAACAATGAAAAGTTAGTGTTTTCAAAAAAAAGAATCGTTAACACCTATGTAGCTTGCAGGTGCTACCCCTATGTCCTTTGCAAAATCTACATAGGCCTAGCTAGTCCCCACCATGTTTGGGAAAGGATTTATGGCTAGGGGAAAACCTAAGAAATCTAGGGGCACTACCACCTCTAGAAAAATCATGGCCACCCCAAACACTACACCTAGAGCTATCCCTTCATGTGTTTTATGTGATCTCATCGGCCATACAACCAATAATTTTCCATCACTTACGGAAATAAAATACCTTTTAAATTATGTTGATTTGCATGGATATCTCTCTCCCAAAATCATAAGAAAAACACATCAAATCCTTTTGTACCAGCCATCCATGTGCATTTTGTGATACTTATTGGCATTATTCTCACCATTGTCCAAATTTATCCCAAATTTTACATGGCCTCACCATTATTCATCATCTTGATTCCTACCCATAGGGTAATCCCTCACTTGTTGTGGATGATGTTTCATTTGATGTCAAAATCCAGTTGTCATAAATTGGACCTCCTCTTGAAAAACCTGATGATATTGTGCATATTTTTTACCTTTCCACCTCCATGGGATCACTATCTTCTAAAAATTCTTTGTTTTCATCAATTGTACATCGAAGCACTCATTCTATGTCTATTGTCCCTATGGCCTCATCATTTATGGAACGGACATCCACTTGTACCATGTCTTCATCCATCATGCCTTGGACAGTCGTGACTGCTCTCCTCATAATAAGGTATGTGTAATTCTGAGCTCTCCAAAAGGGTATTTTTAAAAGAAATTGATACTTCATCTTGACACATTTCTCCTCTTAAGCATTAAGGTGGCATGTAATTTTTTAATTTGATTTTTTGTGCATTGGTTTTCTTTTCATAAGCACCTTTATGCTCTGATATTAGTTGACTTGTGTGCACGAATTCACCATGGAAGCTCTAATCTATCTATGGTATGCAGACCTCTTTAGGTAACCATTTTTCAACTAGAGAATAGTTTAGCATCACTCCATTGAGTATGTTATATTGGCCATACATTCCCCTTGGAATTGTTTATAGGACCACCCTCATTCGGGTAGATGGCCTAGCCTATCCATTTCTTTCATTCATAATTTACCCAACAATAGATCTTTCCCTACATGGGCGTTCTAGTCTAGTAACCCTTGTTTCATTTTGGCATCCATACTATCATATACTCTATAGGATGGGGTGTCCATACAGTATACATCCCAAAGTTAAGCCTCATATATATTTCCTCATTGTGTTGACAACCTTACCCTCCAAAATCCCACATTATTGGTTGGTATCCCATCTATTGAATTTTCACATATCATACTCCTTCCACTTAATCCATACTCTGATGAGTATCCATTTTTATACTACAATTCATAAACCCAAAAGGAGATTTCCATTCATGCCCATACCTCTAATTGCTTCCATTTCTAGTTTTCACCTCTAATATTACATACATCTAGTTTCTCACTAGCGAATTTATCTCCTCGCATCACCTTTATTTGTCCACCTAGTTTCCCCCTCATGATTCCTTTTGGATATTATGTCTTCCAATACATTGGTTAAATTATTTGTTGGAACCCTTGACCATTTAGGATGACCTTTCATAACCTCTTGGCACCCATTTGGAAATACTTGTAGGGTCATATGCTTCTTTGGTACAAGTTTCATTTGTAGAAGAATCCCTGTATTTCCCTTGTTCATATCATTTGTGGTGAGTCACCCTTATGTCCCTTAGAGTCTATTCAGTTCCTCCTGAATCCTACTAGATTGCACCCTTATCTCCATGAGTTTTTCATATCCAATTTTGTCAAGTTTTATCCTCCAATTGTCCCCCTTTTACTAATTTGTCATTGAACAACATGTTTCTCAACAATTGATCATTCCCCATGGAATGATTTCAGTCGCTACTAGGTTAGCCTTTCCTTTATGATCTAAACAAGGTAACTCCTTAGTCCATCTCTCTTTTCTTTCCTATCATCCCTCGGTGTTGGTCTCTATTAGTTATCTCATTCTCTATACCTCATGCTAGGATTTCTTTCTCCCTTGACTCTAGCAGACCTGCCCCTATTGAATTCAACACTTGCATTCTAGGGGTTTGGTTTCAAAAATACTGTACCTTGGGCCCATGTTCCTCTCGATGGGTTACCTTAGGCCGAACAAGGCAAATCCTCATTTATTTTTCACTTGGTTGTTTCTCACATGATTGACTCCATCTCATTATTACACCATTAAAATTCGTACACGAAATAGTTCAGTGGTCCATTTGATTGTACCAACCTCCTATACATGTGTGAGTTGTATCAACTCTAAGGATGGATTTCCCCTTCAGGTCACTCCCGATAGGTTTTGGCTACAACATTTGTTTTGAGAGATATATCTCTAGTTGTCATACTTTGGGTGATGGTCCTTGGGAGTTAATCTTATTTCTAGGTCCTAGTGTTACTTCATTATGTACCTTGGTCCCAGTTTCCTCATTGATGGGTTACCCAAGAACAAGCTAAGAAAATCCTCATTTGTCTTAGACTTGGTGGGATATGATATGCTTCACTCCAGCTCATTCTCACATTGTTGAGATTTGTACTTATATTTTAGTGGTTCATCCTTAGTTGTGGTTCCTTAGATTTGATGGTCTATATTTAGTATTTCTTATAGCCATTAGCTTAAGCTTCCTTCCTGATAGCTCACTTCGGATCTTGGGAGCCTATTTCTTGTTCAATAGGGCCCCTGTGGTTCTTTTTTCCCCTACTAAGGGCTATCAATTCCTATGTATTCAGACTAGTTGTAGACTTCATTATGCCTCTGTTTTTTTCTTTGCTTCATGGTTCTAGGCTTATATATATGATTGTTGATATCATTGTATTATGATCTAGTGCCCCTTCGCCATGATCCCATTTTGTATTGTATTTTGACAGCATTTTGTCTTGCTAGCCTCACCCATTCATGTCATGGTCCACCATTGTATCATTATTTTAAGATGTCTCGATGAGCATGGGTATGCCCACCTCATCCCTAATGGGATATTGCACACACATCATCTTTTTGGGTTTGTTTCGATAGGTGGTTCTCCTTCACCCTTCCACGGGTCATCCTCCTTCATTTAACACTCCACTTCCTGCTTGGTCCCCCCTATACTTGGTAAAGAAACTACGATGTATTTTGTTCATATATATAGTTTTCTACTAACCTCACACATAAAGGGGCAATTTTTTATCACCTCAAAATTGCTCACTTGCACCATTTTCAATAGTTACACTCACTACCGACATGCATAATCCTCATTTCCAGCTCCCTTCAACCATCATATGACTTCAAAATTTTCAAAATTACCCTATTCAACCCCTCAAGTTGACCAAAAGTGGTCAACATAGATATTTCCCACATTGTGTGCATGCAGATAGTGCATAAATACCCCCTAAAATCCACATTGCCCCTTAAAAATCACTAATTTTGATTGTTTTCGACGCCCATCAATGAGACCAAATTATTGTGATTGCATGTTAGTTACATGTGGACCATGTTGAACCCTAACTGCTATTTTAAACTTTGATATAGTCATCTTTAAACACTATAATGAATACCATGTCAAGGGGGTTATCCACTACACAGCTATAAATACAACACTGGAGGTCACTACATCCATCCATCCTCACAAGTAAGGTTATGATGCTAGAATGTCATTAGAATCTTGAGGACTCCTTCTTCTTGATCTCATCTTTCTAGCTTAATTGCCTTATTCATCAACCAAGGTTGGAGCTACAAGTATACCAAGGAAGCAAAGAACCCATCCCAAGGAGGGGATTTGGAGCCCATTTGACTTTAGCAAGCCCTTCCACTAGGTGCTAATTCTTTGTCTTCTCATTGTGGTAATGGAAAACTTGCATTCTTTCACTTCCTTTGTTCATATTGAGTAAATGTTTCTTCATGATTTGGTTTTCATTTCTTATATGGCCTAGGGTTTGATGCATGTAAGTAGACCTAGGGTGTCATTTTTTGAGCTCTATAATCATTTGTTTGTGGCTCAATCCAAAACCACTGAGTTTAAGGGGGTTTTATCCACCCTTGTGACAAATATCCACCAACATACTGGGAACTCCACCTGGGATTTTATCCACATCTTCTTCCCTGGTTGTGGGTGTTCTTGATGCACCTCTTACACCTTGCATTCTCTGCTTTATAGTTTGAAGTTTCTTTATGTTTCTATAGTTTTCTATTTTTATATATGTTTCTTGGTTAGAAACCCCCATTTCAGTATTAATTATGGCATGGAAGCTTCATCTTACTATTTCTGGTAAAACATAGTTTTTTGGCCAATTTTTTGCATTGGTCCAATGCAATTACTTGGCCTATTTTATACACTCATCCAACATAGCTTTCTACCCAGTTTTTTGCGCTCATTCAGTGCATCCTTTTGATACATTTTATGCACTAGTCCAATGCACTTTTTGGGGTATTTTTCTTCACTATGCTCATTTTTTAATTCTTTTTTGTTTTCTAGTTTTTTCTTGGTTTAAACAATATTCATGTAGGGTCCTCTTGGGTTGATAGGTGGTTGGTGTTGTACTATAGTGAATTTTTAGGGAAACATTGTAGGTAGAGAAGAAGCCCTCGAGGGTTCCTAGTATCTTCATCTTTTAGGGTTTCTCTTTCTTGCATTGCATATTTCTAATCTGACATACTGATTATAGAACCTTTTTTTGATTGGATATTCTTTAGATTTTCTTCAAATCATAAGAACTTTGGATGAACAACCCCCTCTTTGTATTAGTATTTGTCCTTAGTTTTGATTTCTATTTGCAACATTTGTCTTTATTGTTTCTAGCTAGCTATTTACTTCTATTGCAACTTTCAACTCTTCATTGCTTGCTTTTATAAGAATCCTTTTATCTCAAAATAAAGTTAGTTAAGTTGAAGAAAACAACATCCTTTATTTCTTACTATTTGTCTTAATTAGCTTAACTTTTTTTTTTGGAAATTACTTAGTCACCGAAATCCTAGTCCATCTATAGGTTGAAACATAAGTTTTGCTTGCTAATTTGAATTGATTAATGCATATTTCTGATTAGAAGGTTCATTTGGATAAAGAACAAGTAGATTTAACTTAAGTATATGTCATGTTTTGAGCTAGTATTTCAATTTCAAGTCTCTTTAATTGCAAGCATTTATATTTCAAGCACATTTATTTTTAACTTGGTTACACCACAAGTACACACACTTCACTCCCCAATTATATGATTGGTTCATGAAGACAAGATCAACCTAAAATTAACCACTCAACTTAACTCATTAAATACCCACTTGGCGTTAAAAGGATTTTTTAGTTAAGTTAGGGTTGTGGGGATAGGAATCCAAATAATTTTCCAAAACCATTAACATATGAAACATAATGGTTGATTGAGTAGGGAACTTAAAATCCTTTCTATCGAATATGGTCAAGACCCATTTAGAAACATGCATGATTGGATTTGAGCTTGAAGGAAAGGTAACCTATTGCACATATATGTGAAGAGTAAGCTTTGATAACTCTACTAGGTTCCTACCTGGGTGGATCTCGTGGGATGGAGGGCACCTGAAATATATTTCTATGGGCCATTGGGATTTCACCGCCCTTTACATCCTAGTTATAACTGTCTCATTCTTACCTTTAGTCATCTCCACCATGGATTTCATCACCTGTCATAGTAGGTGTTTGGAAGGCCTTCATTCTACTCTTTATCCTCTATATTTGGTGGTACCTTATATCATTCAGAAGAAAGGTTTTGGAAGAGTTTCAATCTAAGATTTTTTTAGTGTTTTTAGTTTATATTTTGGCTAGATTCTTTTTCTTTTTAGGATGGAACATTCACATTGTGAGTAAACAACACTTAAGACCACTAGTTGCACCACCTGAGAATGTAATACCTTTGTTTTGATCACTTATTGCTTGATTGTTTGTTTTTGCGATTGTAGTTCTTTGATAGATTAATTGTATGTTTGAGAGAGACATTTACACCTAGGAACCATTGTTCCCCTAGGAGAATATCTCATAGACTCTAATTCCTACCTTCATGAAGAATTCCTTTTCATGTATTAGCTCCCACTCAATAAGTTAGACTTGATAATCCTACTCCTCTAGGCTCATTCCCTTTGAGTTTGACTAGTCTACTTGTGTATATCATGGCTACAACCCTAGTTCCCATCATGGCAAGAACTAATACAAATCCAAACCAAACTCAAATGTGAACTCAACCCATCTTACCTTATATGGTTGGATTGAATCTCTGAAATTTAACCAAAGTAATAAATGATCCTATCCAACATAACACTACTTGGTTGTCCATGCCTATTAATTTTCCCTTTGATATCCCTAAGTTTGAGGGCCATGCCAAAGAGGACCCATCCATGTAATACCACCTTTGGTTCTCTTCCAATAGTATAATGGTTGACTTGATTTGAATTTAGTTGTTTCAATACACCCTCAAGGGCATGGATGCCAAATAGCATACTAATCAACCTACCAATACCCATAGTACCTTTGAGTCCATTACCAAAGTGTTTTAACATTTTTTCAACTTCCAATGTGCCACAATGTCGGTATTTAAATCCTTACTCGTGAGACTATTGGTACCCATATCATTGATCATATTATGAATGGAGATTCTTGAAGTCCTAATTTCCTCCCATCACCAAAGATGTGGCTATGACTATGCCCAAAATGAAAGAGGAAGCCACCCAAAAATATCAACAATATGACTTGATTTACACCCATATAAGGTATCTGCACATCATTCTTCTTGATTCCCCTCACTCTCACTTGGGTGACTTGTTTCATTGGGGGAATACCATGTTGCTAATGGTGTCATTGGGTCTATTTCATAGATTAATCCATGCTCTTGTCCTCTTGTACCTAATGTATATGGTAACCCATATGGTGGAGTTAGTACCTCTTATCTACCACCTCCTCTAGGGTGTCCCCCAATGCCTTGCAGTTACCCTAATCCTCCACAATATCCCTCTCATTCCACATATCAAGTGGGAACTAGCACAACTTGTTTAGGTCATCTTACACATCAACACACATTGCAAGGTAATACTTGTACTAGTTCCTGTTGTAGTGGGGCGGTCACGAATCCATACTATCACTTTCTTTCTCTCCATCAACCACCTCAGTACCTCCAATTATGGTAGCTCAACCCCTAGTCAATGTTGATCAAACTATACCCCCTCTATATGGTTAGGTGTATTTGTAGAAAAATGTTCCTAATTCCTCCAACCATAATCCTAGTAATAATAATACAAAAAAAAATAAGGGGAAAGGTAAATAAAATGAAAAATAATAGAATCAAGGGAATCAAGTTAACCATAATCATCCAACCAATAATATTGGAGGAAATCAAAATGATGCAAATCAAAGTCAAGATCATATTCCAACAAAAAAAAATTAGGGAAAGAACCCTCAACTTCATACTAACCACCCATGAAGCGAAGCTAAAACTTTTACTCAATTAAAATTTTATATGAAAGTATATTGATCACCTTTTAATTTATGATAAATTAATATAATAAAATAAACATAATTGATGTTTCAAATGCTTACATTTTTGCTTACATTTTTCCAAGCATATGCTATTATTAATATTTTTTTGTGGATTTACTTGCAAGTAGCAGTGGTCATTCCACCCGGTTTACATGCATGTTGGCCACTCCACATGGTCTCCATGCATCACCACATAGTCTTCATGCATCACACTCATTTCCATGGAGGCGTTGGTGAATAATATGTACTATGATTGAAGGTTGATGCACAAGTAATTCCATGGCGAAACCGTTGCTTACTTCTCTGTTTCGATTCACAACACCTGTCTTTGCATTATTTATTTTTGTTTAGGAGGCTGGGGTGCCGAACCGACTCTCTATTAACCAAAACATAGGCCAAGAGTTTTTCTATATATAGGTTGGAATAGTTGTACATGGTTACTCAAAAAAGAAAGGAATTAGTCCCTACCTTAGGCATTCTGAGGCTTCCGCCAACAGTTCCTTTACGGGTCTTGATCTTCCCATATTGGGCACTCCACTCACCATGGAATCATAGTTAGTTTGGTAGTCATGAATGTAGTTATCTCACCTTGCACCAGATCTATTTCTGCAAAACGAGTAAGATTTAGCGAGATAAAGAGATTCTGCAAGGATTACTTAATGCAGGACATAAGAGAGACTAGGGAAGCACCCAACAGGCATTGGCTTCTTTTTCACGCACAACCACCTTTCCAACACATTAGTTTTAGGAACTCTTTGACTTGAAGTTAGGAGCCTGGGTAGACCTACTGGTACTCTTCGGGGGCTCGCTCAGGCGAGTCCACTCAACAACATGCTAAACTTCCCCGGTGGAAAATAATAGTGGTGGGGTTCGAGCCTCCAACCCATTTCAAGCAGTGTACTTCTGTTCGAACCATCCTAGGTCAGTACCCTTTGTTGTAATCTCTTAAGCAGATTTCCAATCTGCGTCTTAGTAAATAGTTATTGCTATGGCTTCATGTTATGCTTTAAATTATCATAAATAGAGATGTGATTTGGGATTCTAACTTGTTTTTTCCATATATTTGTGGAATGTGCTAATGTCGGCGATTGTTGTGATGTTGTTCATGATGAGAGCAGATCGAGCAAATGAAAATTATTTGCTTCTAGTTTTGTGCATAGTAATTCTTTGCTATAATCATCATTTTGAAATCCACCTACTCGTAGATCGTGTATAATTAAGTGGTGTTATCTAGGAAAGGGGCACTGTGGTTCTTGCTGGGAATTTGGTGCAGTGGAAGCACTTTCTGATAGGTTTTGCATTCATTATAAAGTGGCAGGCCTCCATAAATATCAAACATGTTTTTAGCTATGTTATATTTTATTGATTTATGGCCGATTATCTAGCTCAGTAGTTATTCTGATTTCTTTTTTCTTGTTATGCTATTTCAGAACATTACTCTCTCCGAAAATGACCTGGTGGCATGTTGTGGATTCCAGTGTGGGGACGACTGCGATGGTGGCTATCCATTATCTGCATGGCAATACTTCATCAATACTAGTGTTGTAACTGCTGAGGTATAAGGATCCCCTTTATCATTAACTATAGCTTTAATTACACATGCAACATACCAATGAATTCTCAGGATCACATGCATGGAAGTTACAATCGAAGAGATCATCATTGCAATGTGTCATCAAAGGTCAATCATTGCATCATGAAGTCAAGTTCATCATAGAGAATATAGTCCAATTCATTCATACCAGTTCATTCATAATCATACAGTGGGAAGAGTAGTTCATCAACAACAACATCGTTATGTAAGTTCCATCGTCAATCCAGTCATCAAGTTGCATCATATAAGAAGTTCCTCTATAGTAGGTCTTTTCTTTAAATAAGTTTTTTAAACCGAGCAATTCAATGCCAGTCGGTCTCAAGAACATTTTAGATTATAAAATATGATAACCTGTTGGAAGAGATGGATGTTAATAGTTCTTTGCAAGTGGACACAAGATAAAACATCGACATGTGTTCTTTGCAAATGGACACATGGAGGGCATGAAGTTAATCCAAGGAAAGTATTTTCAAGGGCTTATGCAGCCAAGGACGGGTTGTAACAACCCTGTTGCAAGTTCGAAGCCCAAGGTGCGGTCCTTTCTCTTATTTTGGGTCGAAGGGAGGCGGATCGAAGTCATTGTTTCTTGCTTAATAAATAAGAGGAATGCGCTAGGCCTCCGCCCGATTAAGGTCGAGAAAGCGAGTCCATTCCATTGATCGACGTTCTTCCCCTCCCAATCATTATCTCCTCTTTCCTTGGATGAGTGTTCGTCCTTTATCTACCAACACTAGATCGAGTTGGTTTTCTTCTGCTGGTAAGTGGCTTTCTTCGATCTACACTGACGTTGCACTGGTTCTATGGGGAACGGATGAGTGTTCATCCTTGGTCTCATAGGTTTGGTATTGTACGCGGTGTTCTGGTCCAAGGTCTCTTTCTTCCTATTATTACTTTTCCGCTATTAATTGACTTACTGAATCCATATTTCTGAAGTGAAGGAAAGAACATGGGGAGCAAACAGGATTAGATACCCACCCTGTCTATCTGTTGGTTCTTATTTAATTCAAGCCTTTTTTTTGTTTTCCCATTCATTTTGCTGTAATTCTGAGTTTTTTTTTGTAGTGCAATTCATTAGGTTTCTAAGTATCATAAATCCCTCTAAATCCCAATAACTAGAGTGAAAAGAAGGTACAAGTCTCTATAGTCAAAACGATGCATTATGTCTCGCCCAGTAGCATTTGGATTAGTGCTTGGGGGAAATAAAATTCTTCCGAGACTTTCAAAACCCTCCTCCTGCATATGTTATCGGTTTCATCGTTCAAAGGAATTTGAGAGCGTTTGGTCGAGGTATGGATTTAATTCAAGCCTTTTTTGGTTTTGCCGTTCATTTTGCTATAATTCTGAGTTTTTTTGCCAGTGCAATTCATTAGGTTTATGAGCATCATAAATACCTGTAAATCCTCGTAACTAGAGTAAAAAGAAGACACAAGTCTCTATACTCAGGACGATGTGTTATGTTGCATTATGTCTCGCCCAATAACATTTGGATTAGTGCATAAGGCTTGCTTACCTAGGAAGTAAAGTGGTAATAAATATACCATATCCATACCTGTTAAAATTACTTTAAAATTGAGTGCTAGTTTAAAATTGATTTTACTCACCTTCACCTTTTATTTTGCAGAAGTCACAGTGCACAATGAAATAGGGTCTTTGTGCCTTCTTGGTAACATTGATTCCTTCAACTAGAATGTGATGCTTTTGGTGACATTGATTCCTTCAACTAGAATGTGAACCTCTTGAATGTGAAGCTCTCTTGTGAACCTCTCAAATGTGAAGCTCTCTTGTTGACATATTGTAGGTACAAGACATATTGCAGGTGTATGAAGGCTTCCTATGGGCATAATATGAGTTTTCAGGTGAGAAGAAAAATGGGGAGGGGGAAGAAAACTAAGAAGAGAAATGGGGAGGAGGAGGTTATAGCGCTGACAATGACATGCAAGTGACCAAGTGGGAGGGCAGTTGGCAGCTCCAAGAGCTCCTAGAGACATAGGGTTATGGTATCATTTATGCCTCCGGAAAACATTAAGCATTTTATGTTTGGAATTAATGCTAACTTGAAAGTTAGCATTAATTCACCTTGGGTCAACATATCGTATTTATTAAGTTTCAAACTAATCATTTCCTAAAATTTTAAGCCACTCACCTCGATATGAGGCCAAATAAGGCCTCAAACTTAAAAGTTTGGACAAAAATATAATTGCAGGATAAAAAATTGTATTAAAGTTTTAAAACTTTGGTTAAAGTTGTTGATATGCACGCAAATATTAATGGACCCATGAAAAACCAATTACTATAAGTCCCTGCAGCTCGAAGGGTAGGGACTAATAAGGTGGGGGAACAAAAGAAATTGATTAGTAGAGTCGATTGTTAATATGTATATAATAGTTGCAGATGAAAACACCGGCTTTACTACCCAGTAGATGCAAATAAAATTCCATAACCACCTTAGCAAAGGCCACTGTAGGAAATGCGGAGACACCAGTCACTTTGCCATCGTAGTTCCCTCTTGTTACCCCATTTGTTATCATGACTTTCAAATTTGGAGCATTGGTAGCATTTTGACGGCAACAGCTTCCACTAGAGCACCAATTTAGGCTGCTACAACACCCATTGATCGTGCACCTTCCAACATGCATTAAGAGCATAGTTTGTTCATGCAACAACGAAACAGGGCCTGCCCTATTGTCCAGTTAGAGAACTGGGGCCTTCCATTGTTGCCCTTTATACCATTGTACCTTTACCACCCCCAACATTTCATATCCCTCACCCATGCTTTTGGCTTGGACAAGGAGAAAACCTTGGGTTTCAGAATGCTTTCCAGCACCTTTGCACATTGATAGAGGAAAGCAACTGCAAAAAAAAATTCTTTGCCAAAGCAAGGAACCAGGAATCCGCCCAAGCCACCAAGCCTCCTGCAGTGCATTGGATGAACCTACAAATGAACTTTAGAAGTCCAAGTCGACATCATTGATTAGGAGAGAAAAACTTTGCACCATAATCAGAATTAGAACTCACAACACGGGAGTAGTAAAATCGGGTTTCACCACCGACTATAACGTTGCGAGAGTCAGAAGGCACCACTCAGGAATACTGAAAGAAAAATAGGAGGCCAGTATTCGGCGTGACAGATATAACAGTGGAGGGTGAGTGCTCGACCTCTCAACTGCAATCTGGTAAGCCTTGCCTTACTTCTGAAATTCAAAGTTTGGAAAATATTACTTACTTCTTCTAAACATACTACCATATTATGAACTTACAGAGAAATATACTACAATATTCTGAACTTACAGAGAGTAGTTAGTTGCTATGGAACTGATCTTCACAGCATTGGAGGTCGAGCCCGCTGCTATGGAACCAATCTTCACAACATTGGAGGTCGAGTGTTCAATTCTCTTCATTCGATCATGGGGTTCTTCATCATTCCTAGACTGTTGTTGCATGCCACAATTGGGTTGGTCGAGATTCTGGTGAGTTTGTGCAAAGATTTCATGGGGAAATTGGAGAGGATCTTGTGTTGTGTACATAGCTGAGCAGGTAAAGAAGAGGTATGAGATATCATATCAAGATATCAATTAGCATATCAACATGACTGAAAATAGATGTGCAGGCACACATATCATCTGCAGGCTTCCATCATAGCTCTAGTCACAGTGCCATTCTAGCTCCAAACTTCCATCACAACTTCAATGACACAACTCCAACAAGGAACAGGACATAGTTGCTTGGGGATTCAACTCTAAAGAATGAAAGGAAGTTTTGAGCAGTAGGTAAAGTAAACAAGGGGTATGAGATTGAGCAGGTAAAGAAGAACCAACACGTTTGAACGCTCGTGTAGGTTTGCATGGTGACGTAGGTGGCAGCCGTAAATCAGCTCACTATGGACTATGCAGTTTATGCTTAGAGTCACATAAAATGTAGGAACAATGGCGGTCCATGGTTTTAGCTGAGCGATTTCACTAGAAACAACAATTATTGAACGGACCTGCTCGTCCTTCTCTTGACCTACTCGATCGATGGTTTTCTCTCTATGTGTCGAGACGAGGGGGAATGACTACTAACTCTGCAGGAAAATTGTTGACCTGTCCTTATTCAACAACATATTGACCATTCATTTTTTAAGCAATCTGTACTCTCATTGCAAGATGTTTCTGGCCATGCTGACTGTTGTTGACACTCAAACGTTGTACAATTGTTCCATTACCTCTAGGAGGAAGGACTTTGCTACTTGCTAGGTCTTTCTGAAAGTTCCACGGTGAAATGCACAGTGAAATTGTTCAGTGAAATCTGAGGTAAATCTTACCTTGTTTGGTGTGTTTCGGGCTCCCAATGTTTTGGCCTTTGGGGAGGAAATCCCTAACTTATTTGTGAGTTCTAAAACCCTGCCATATTAGCAAAGTACGCGTATAATTTGATTATCTCATATTTTATCAAATTATCTCATATTTTATCAAATATCAACACAGTTTCCAAACTTTCAATATTGACCTTTTCCACTGTTCAGTAGATTGTCTCCACATGAGACAAGTCTTGCCTCTCCAGAATAAAATCATTTATAATTACTCTAATAGAGAGACTATAGAAACTCCCACCACTATTTCCACATTAATCCTTCTTGATTGAAGGAGTAGATGGCATTTGAAAAGAATAATGCCTTAATTTCATTATGTGTGGTAATCCCAATTTTACTTCTTGGTTTCACTTAGAGTTGATGATAACTCCTCCCACATATGCCATCCTTAAATTATAATTATATAATAATAAAATTATAATAGTTATTTTTTTTTTTAATTATAATAATAATAATATAATTTTTAATAATTATTATAATTATAATAAATACAATAGCATTGATAGCCCGTGGTCTAGTTCAAGTGGCTAAGAGTAGTGAATAGTACAAAGGAGGTTTCACAGTCAAATTTTTGATTTTCCTACTTTTTCCTAAGTGGGCCTAAGTCAATTTCCCTACTAGGTTGGGTTCCAAAAATGCATCAAGCCAATTTACCATAGGTATAATTGTTATAATGAGGGGAAGTGCATGGGAATTTTCTCATGACAATCGATGCTAGTACAACACAAAATCAATGCAAATTTCAAATAAAAACAAAAAAAAAAATATGCAAAATCAACTTTTGTGTTGATCTAACTATACATTTATCATATATATTGAAAAGGGGAGGGTCCCTCATTTCATTTCCACATGGGGGTTTGGGGTAGAGCTTATTGGAGCTGAAAGGTATTTGTGGGGGCACTCATTAGGAGAAAGAAAGGGAAATTAATGGAGCATTATCAAATCTCTTGGATTCATAAGTAAGTGTTTTTTCATTTGCCCTAACTTTTTTTAATTTGTAATTTAAAAAAAAATGATATTTGGGTTTGGCAAGTGGAAGATAATTTTTGTGTTTTGCATATGGGATTTGGGTTTTCCTTCCTTTTCCCCCATTTTATTTAATTTATAGATTTAGAATAAAATGAGATTTGAGTTTTCTTCCCCCCTTTTCTTCTTCTTCACCTTCCTTCTCCCCCTCTTCCTCTTCATCTTTCCCTTATCCCTCATCCCCCTTCTCTCCCTCTTTTTCCTCATCTTCCCCCCTCTTCTTCTTCTTCTCCCTAATGGGATTGTGAAATGATACAATTTTGATTCTATTTTGATAACATTTAAGAATAACAAGTCCAATTTTATCCTTATACCAAACGTTTTCCATCTATCCTAGCCACCATTTTGTATAAAAGTAAATGTGGATTGCATTAATTTAAATTTTTATGTTTATATTATAAAATTAGGGTAGAAGTATGAGCTTTTAGTTACAATAAAAATAATATTTGCTAATTATACATTCTAAAGAATGGTCAAAGATTACAGGATGAAAGCAATTCAAAGGAGCTATACAAATATGATGATTTTTCAGTGGATTAATGAGAACCTGAATCAAAGGAAAGCAAGTCAAATTCATGGACCAAGCCCGGAGCGAATCAAGGGACAGTTTGAATGCATTCATTCATGCCCAAAAATCTACGCCTTGGAATTTGAGAATTGTTGGCATTTTGGTACCTTTAGACTGTGCATTTCCTTTATAAATACCCCATACGATTTAATGAGAAGCATTTATGTGTCCATACATTTAGGGTTTTATAAATGAAAATTGTTATAGGAAGATTCCCATCCATAGCTATAAAACTAAGTATATTTTCGTATTTGTGAACGGTGGATCAAATTAAAGAAATGATATCTCTATTTTGCGAACATAATTTTTAACTTTCTGCAATATATACAGTTTCATGTTGTGTATGAGTGACTTGTAAAGTGTTTTGTTAACTTTTATAGTTTGTTGAACCGAATTGGAGTTGGGCCCGTTTCAAGGAGGTATCCAGTTATTGTTTTTTTTATATATTTCTTGACTTTATTTAATTACTTCATAGAACTTTGTTTCATTGTTTATACGTTGTAGGTTTCCACACTTGCTTTAAATTGCAACCTTGTTTATATTTCACCTTCTATACTATGTTCATGAGCATTGTGTTTATACATTCTTGTTGTTGTTACTATTTTATTTCAAGTTACCAAATTAGTTTATTAGAATTTCAAGTATGCATTTAAATGAAGTTAATTTTACATTGGAATGAAATGGTTGTATATTTGTTGTCTCACTTCCATAGTATGAATGGGAACCTCTGCAACCCATAACTAGAACTAGCCACCAGTCGGACCAAGACACAATCAACGTAGTTTTCTTTGTTTTTGGTTTTTCAGGGAAAAGTTTTATCTTGAGTAGAGTAGATTGTTATTTAAGTAGACATATTACAAACCATTCAATCTCTAGGATATTGATTCTATGCATATAGCATTTGTGTCTCATAAGTTCAAAATTAACCCCGAGTTTGATAATTAAGTGAAGCCTCAAGACAATTGTCCTTTTAAAACAACATATTTTAGTGCTTTAATTTTTGGCATCATTGTCAAGGAGACACTAAAATAATTAAGAATCTCTAATTTACATTGTTTTAGGAATCCCGTAGCATTAATTTTTCAACGCATTTAGGGATGAATACAGGGGAATAGAGATGGTAAGATGCAAAGACGACCTCATTAAAGGATCCCTATAGTGTAAAATCATGTTGTTCTCACCATAACATTTTGTGGTGAGTCTCTATTTCACTAAATTCACAAATAATGTTAGTTTAGGATGCATGAATAGGCCAAGAGATTCTAGAGGACGTTTTGATGGTGTAGTAAGATCCATCCAAGAAGTTAACACACTAGGGAGAAGAGGTGTAAGAAGAGAAGGAAGTACGTTTGTAAATGAAAACAAACCTCTTGTAGAAGAGATAGCATCCAATTTGGAGGAAAACTCCCCAACTTATGCTGAATTAAAATCATCCTAAAAGCCCCAGTCATAAACGAGAACCTTCTATTTCATCTACCTCAGAAGAATCTATAACCTTATGAGGGCTTGTGAAATTTTGGAAAAATCCCTTATTCATCATGGTTGTTGAACAGCAGGAAGAAGGGGAAGGATTTGTTCTATAGAATCATGTCATGTTTTAATTTCCTATTAGGGATACATAGGGTATAATCGAGATGAAAAACATCGCACCTACTGCTTTACCCCATTTCCATGGATGTAGTGAGGATCCAAACACATTTCTCTTTGAGTTTGATGTCTTATGTCGTAGCTATGACTACTCAGCCGATGCCTAGAAACCAAAAAAAATTCCAGCTACCTTAAAAGATTCAACTCTATGCTTATTCATGGGGTTGGGTTGAAATTCAATAAAAAATTGGGATGGTATGAGACAAGAGTTCCTTAAAAAATACCAAGACTACTGCCAAGCTAGGGATTTGCGAGGAGAAATCTTCAAAATGACTCAAAAAGAAGAGAGTATGGAGGACTATGTTGAAAGATTCCAATACAATCTCAGACGATCCAACCAACACCAATTAGAATCAAACACATTGTGGATACTTTTTCTTAAAGGTATCTGAGATGAGTGTTTGGATGTTCTAAATTTGATGGGGGCTGGAGATGTTTCTCAAATGCCATATAACACCATTTGTGAGTTATGTAGAATTTGTTCAAGAGGTAATAATAAATAAGGAAGGGGATCTTGGGAAGTCTTTCAAGAATTAGTAAATCCTCAAGAAGTTTAGTTACTTGAGTTGAAATTGGGAATTTGTTAGACAATTTCAAAACCGACATCCTTAGTTCTCTTAGTTCCCAACTAGATACTATGAAAATCAAGAAGAAGCAAGATGAAGAAACATTACCTTTGGTTGTATTTTTTCCAAAGTGTCGTGAGAAACATCCCCTTGGTGAGTACCCCTTAGATAGTATAGAATTTTTTTTATTTATGAACATGACCATGATACAAATAATTGTCCTTCACTACCTAGAATAACATCAATTTCTCAAGGAACATGTGAAGGATTTGTCCAACTTTGTATCATAAATCAAAAGCAACCTTAACCAAATAAACCATCATGTATTCATCATGATCCTTCTCAATCTTACAATTCAATTTGGGCCAACCAACAACACAGGAAAAACCCCTTTGCCACTTGGTATCCACCAACATCATGGTCACAGTGGACCCCTCAAGGTAAAAAACAATCTTGGAAACAAGGTTGGAGAGGTTCTTTTCCTTATGGAAATATGTCACAACAACATCTGCAACAATTTTCTCCTCAACCCCAACTTCCATTTCAACAAGAACAACCTCAACCACAATTACAACTACCACCATCCCAACCACCCCAAAGGTCAACTCAAAGTCTTTCCCAACTCGTTCCTAACCCAAATAATAAAGTAGCTCAACATGCTTACAATGTTGATTCCCAATTATTCGACTTATCTTATCTCCCCTATATACCTTCAAGATATTCATCTCCGATCAAGGAAGGTAGTCAATCCGACTTCTCCCATCATTGACAAACAAGATGATGGGGATAAAACTGCAGAGTCGTTTAATCCAACTTCTCCTATCATTTTGGAACAAGATAATGAGGAGAAAGTTGTCGAATCAAATAATCCAACTCATAAGCCTTCTTTAAAAATTCAACTAGAAAAWTCAAATCAACCAAGGCATGTTCAAACTCACCCATATCCTGAAATATTAACCATTGAAAAATCCACTAAACAATCTAAATTTGATTTTCTTGGGGAATTGAAAAATGTATGTATTAAAATTCCTGTGTTCCAAGCCATAAAATATGTACCTATATATGTTAGATGTGTTAGAGAACTCTATTTGAAGAAACCAGGAAAAAATGAAAGGATACTCCAACAGTTCAAGTACTTGGTCATTTAGCTAATTTGATGCTTGGAAACATATTGGCTACTAAGTACACAAATCTAGGAATTCCTATTGTAGATATCCACATCAATAACATTTTCAATTCAAATACTCTAATAGATCTAGAATCTACTATAAATGTTGTGACTAAGGAAAACAATAGAGAAATTGCAATTAAATAATCTTCGTCAAACCACTATTGTTCTCCAGTTAGCAGATTGATCCATTGTTCAACCTAAAGGTATCCTAGAATATGTAGTTATATTTGTAGAATCCTAGTATTATCCTTCTAATTTCATGGTTCTACAACCCATATCAAATCTTGGGGGATACCCTTTGATTCTGGGAAGGCCTTGGTTGGCCACATCTGATGCCTTCATTCGGTGTAGATACAGAGACATGGTCGTCTCTCGAGGTTATTCTACAAAGAAACTTACATTGTATCCACTAGCTAAACCAAGTCCTACTCATGAAACACCTATATGGATAGGAAATGAGGATAGTGATAATGACAAAATCCAATAAATATTCATGATTGAATAAGCTCTTTCTTTTAAAGAAAATATTGAATATGATCTCCTTTGTGATCTTATTACTAATCTATATTCACCTACTAATCAAATCATGCACATGATAGAAGAAACCCAACCTTTATCTGTGATTCAAAGATAATTTCAATCAATTCCAACTTATTTGTATACCACATCTAAAATACGTACCATTCTTGTAGAAATTCTTCCGGGAAAACAATCAACATAAATCCTCAATTAGAATAACCACAAAAACAAAGGTCGATTGAGTTGTTACAATTGCATGCTAAGGCATTTGCTTAGGATTATACATATATGAAGGGAATTCATCCTAGTTTGTGCACTCATCACATATATGTCTTGGATAACTTCCAACCAATTAGAAAACGCCAATGAAGGATGAATCCTTCACTTCAAGAAATAGTCAAAACCGAAATACAAAAACTATCAGATGTCGATAGTAAGTGGGTCTCACCACTTGTTATTGTTCCAAAGAAAAATGGGAAATGGAGAGTGTTTGTGGATTATAGATAATTGAATAAGGCTACTTCTAAAGACTACTTCCCTTTACCTTTTATTGATCAAGTTTTAGATACCATGGAAAGAAAGAAATACTTTCCCTTCCTTGATGGTTTCAGTGGGTACAACTAAATATAGTTAGCCCATGAAGATCAGAACAAGACAAATTTCACTCGCCCATGGGGTACCTTCACATACCGAGTTCTACCATTTGGACTATGTAATTCTTTGGCCACATTCCAAAGGGATATACTTGAGATTTTTTCTGACTTGATCCATGACTATGTGGAAGTATACATGGATGATTTTATAATCTATGGAAATACCTTTGAAGAAGAAATAAACAATCTAAGGAAAGTTATTGAAATATGTCAAGAAACAAATTTATCCCTCGGTCGTGAAAAATGTCATATATTTCTCATAGAGGGAATAGTTTTGGGACATCATATATCTCCCAGTGGTATCCAGGTTGACCCTAAAAAATTCATAGTAATTACCAAACTTCCAATTCCAATGAATCAAAAAGATGTATGCAGTTTATTAGTTCATGGAGGATATTATCATCAGTTCATAGAAAACTTTACCAAAATAGCATCACCTTTATTCACATTACTTTCAAAAGATGTTGATTTTTGTTGGAATAATTCCTATCATATGGCCTTTGAAACATTAAAAGAAAAAATATATGTAGCACATATATTAAGAGGACCTAATTAATCTTTTCCATTTCATATCTCAATAGATGCTTTAAATATAACCATTGGAGTTTTACTTAGACAATGAGAGGAGCAGAAACCATATGCAATCTACTATACCAATAAAACTCTAGCTCGCACGTAATTAAATTACACGGTAGCAGAGAAGGAATTCCTTGTTGTTGTCCATGTAATCAAAAAATTTTGACATTACATCATCGGTTACCCAGTATTTGTACACACTAACCATGTTGCCATTAGATACCTTAGGAATAAACCAGTCACAAATGGTAGAGTAACTCAATGGTTACTTTTTCTACAAGAATATGATATCACCATTTGTGATAGGCCTGAAAGAGAAAATGTTGTAGTATATTTTCTTTCTCGATCGAATATTGAAGGGAGTATGATCCTATAGAAGTTGTTTTTCCTAAGGATCATTTGTTTGCATTGTTTGTTCACTCGCCTTGGTTTGCAGATATTTCCAATTATTTGGCTACAAGCAAGCTTCCACAACATCTCTCCCCAAGCGAGAAACAAAAATTCATCCGAAAAGTGTTATGTATTATTGGCTCCAAGGACAACTCTTCCGAACAAGGCCTGATTACATTATATAACATTGTGTTAGAGAATATGATATATTTAATATTCTAATAGTCTGTCATGATGGCCCATGTGGAGGACATTTTGCAGATAAAGGACTGCTTATAAAGTCCTAAGATTAGGGTATTATTGGCCAACTATTTTCATAGATGCTAGAAAATGTGTCAAAAGTTGTGACACCTATCAAAGAATGGGAAAACATTTGCAATAAGATGATATTCCATTGTAGACTCCAGCATTAATTGATCCCTTCGAGAAATGGTCCCTTGATTTTGCAAGACCCATCAATCAACCATTAAGACAGAAGGCATACATTCTAGTTTGTACTGATTATGTAACAAAATGGGTGGAAGCAAAGGCTCTTCCCAAAGCTACTAAGAAACAAGTGGTGGACTTTTGGTACAAAGACATATTTGTCCAGTTTGGGGTACCAATAAAGATTGTCACCAATCAAGGGACTCGGTTCACTTATAAGCTCATATAGTCAATCACCAAGAAATATCAGATTCAACACTGAACATAAATGACATATCACCCACTAGACAATGGCCAAGTTGAGGTAACTAACAAAGTCTTGGATACTATTTTGACAAAGACATTACAACTTCATTGGAAAGATTGGGCCGACAGACTGCCTGAAGCATTATGGGATTACCAAACAACATGGCATAATACAAGTAGACTCACTCCATATGATCTAGTTTATGATAAGTAGGTTTTCTTTCCAATCAATTTTGAAGTAAAAAAATTGTGTATAGAATTTCAAGCTAACATGGATCTTAAGGAGGCTCAACAACATCGTTTAAATCAACTTAATGAACTTGATGAATTTTTTCAAGCTGTCGTACAACAAACTAATATTATTTAGCGACAAAGAGCTAAGTGACATGACCAATTCATCAAGAATAATAAATTTTATGAAGGGGATTGGGAACTTTTGTTTGATTCTTGGTATA
>JASDQU010819758.1:0-12598 GCA_032191745.1 Picea mariana
AATTGTCATTTCGGAGGAATTGTGGAGTGAAGGAACGAAAAGTCCCGAAGGCCAAAGCATCGAACTCCATCTGAGTCGTCCATTTGGACAGGAAGCGTGGCAGAAGATATTTCATTTTGTAGGATTGGCACTCTGGGAGAAATAGAGCAGGGAAGCGTTGACTAGAATTCATCTGCAGTGGAGATAGAGGGCACATCTCAATCGTTGATCAAGAGGATGCCTGACAAGAACTTCAAGGAAAAATTTTGTTGGAATTCTTGGAACTTCTAAATCCGAAGTTCTGAAGTAGATCAGAGTCGTTAGCTATTGAAGGAGTGCGATCTGTAGATCTCGTCCGAGTAAGTTCGTTGGTTCAGGTTTCGGGGAAAAAGGAGGCATTTCCAGTCAAAACAGTCAAAGACCGAAGCTCTGAAGCCCCTTAAGGGGCTAGCTAGAGGTCATAGCCCGAGGTCACATGAAGGAGGGGCCTAGCAAGAGGAGCTAGTGTCTGCGAGTTCAAATTTTCCAAAAGCACTAAGAAAAGGGCCTGTGAGTTCCATAGGACCTGCACCTAAGGGGATAAGGATCCTGTGTTAAATCAATTTGGGGGCTAGCATGGTCCCGAAGAGATGATCTAGCTCAGGTATTTGAAAGATCCTAGACCGGTAGTTCGAGCAGCCCCGAGGAGAGAAGGGGGGTCTGCATCACACTTTTTGATTCAAGGGTTGATTTTGGTGTTTTTGACCTAAAAATATGGGTTTTTTAGGCCAGAGTTTTCATTTTGAGGTCATAGTTCTCATTAATTTGGTAACTATGCTACATCCAAATTAAAAGGCAAATGAATGTATGTAGTTTGAAAGAATAGGTGGCCCTATGAAGAGGAGACATATGGAAAGGAATCTCCGCATGGGCGACATAACATTTTTAAGTTAGAACCCACACATGTAGCTCTATGTTCGTGGGATTAAGAGAGTGGTGGCCCCAAAGTACAATTTAACAAAAAAATTGGTTAGTAGTCAATGGGATTAAGGGATTAAGAGTGAGTGGTGGCCCCAAATCTCAATATAACACAAATTTTGGTTAAGCAAGCCATGGGAAATTAAAGTTTCTCATTAATTTCCCCAAAGATGCTTTCCAAAAGGAATATTGGGCACATTTTTCCCCAACGACATATAAGGAAGAGAAATTTCTCTTTTACAAGGGAGGTTGGTTCATTCCAGAGTTTAAGTTTTCAGTAGTTGAAGAGGGTGAAACAGGGGTAGAGGCCATAAAAAATTATAGATGTTCCTAGAGCATCATGGTTTGCACCAAAAAAAACAATTCTCCTCCTTCCACTTCTCATCTCCTTCATACTCATTCTTATTGTAAGAATTTTTTAAGTAACAAGCTCTGTAGAGGGAAGCAAGAAGGCTCGAGACAATGATTTTGTAATACTAACCCATGGTGTCGTTTTTTGTTTAAATAGAATGGTTGCTTCAAATCTAACACTCTATCATCCCCAACACTAGAACTATTTTCTGGTAAATGAACTATTGGGTTTATTGTGAAATCAAGATGGAGGTTGTTGCCACTAATCAATAATAAAATCAAGCAAGTTATGTTTTGGATATGCAATAAGAAAGTAGTTATGCCTCCTCCTCCACAGGTTTTTTTTTTATGATGGATATGCAATAAGAAAGTATTTATGCCTCCTCCTTCACCCATATTTGTTCTTCTATGATTTTTTTTGTCAACATAGGTTTTTATTTTTATTTTTATGATGGATATGCAATAAGAAAGTAGGTATGCCTCCTCCTCCATCCATATTTGTTCTTCTGTGATTTTTTTTGTCAATCCAAACTAGATTATGGTGCCCATGATTTAGAATATCATTCCTACAACTAAATTTCGTTAAACCCCCCTGTTGGTTGGCCATTTTGTGAATTTTATCCAAAATAAAATTTAACATCCTACTCTTGTTCCAAATCAATAGCAAAGATTGACTCCATGCACCATTTTTCTCTAGTATAAATATAACCTAAGCTTCAACTATTAAATAGGTTGTCCTTGGGTGACAAACGAGGACTCTTTCCTTAGGAAATATTGAGGGTACCCCCCCTCTAGCCCAATAACTCTCTCAAAGGCATGGAGTGGCACAAGAAGGTGTTCTTCGGTAGGATTCTTGCCACACAAAAAAATGACTAAGTGTCGATATTGTGAGGTAAGAAAAGATCCTAAATATAGACTTGCGAGTTTGCGGGTTTGCAGACCTACAAAATTTATGGTAGTCCAAATCGCAACTTGCATTTTAAAGGGAAAAATGGTTAAGCATAGAATATATAAGGAACATGAGAACAAAATAATAGGACTAAACATGGATATTTATATACCAATGTTGATCAACTAATGTAGATCAACAATACACCAAGGAGACCTAGTCTTAGAATCATATTATCTCATCTCATCTTGTCTTCTGAATTGGATATATTGTAAACGAAGGTTTCCCCCTCGAAGTGGACTATATTCATTGACTTTTTGTCATTTTTAAGGTGTTGGATCATAACAGGTTCCATGGAATCCTAGATTTATCTTATGTAGATGATGAGGAATTAATGTGGGGTGGTGCACATGCCCGCTATTAATGCTTTCATCCCTTCCTAGACTACTATGTTTGAAATTTGAACTAATCTTTTTATTTCCATGTTCTTTTCCCTATCTCTATTTTGTGATATTGAATCTTTGAGTAGACGAAGGTGAGGCATCAATTGCTTAGTGTCGAAGAAGAGTAGACACCATGATCCCTCCCTTGTTTTGCATAATTTTCTATCACACACAAAATATCAAGCTTGAAGACAGTGAAGCTCCTCTGTCGTTGTTTCAAGGACTCAAGGAAGGTTTGATTCCTCTCTTCCACTCTCCATTCCTTTTGTAATGAGGAAGATATTGGCTGGTTGGTTGGCACTCTAAAATAATTGCACACAATAGTGTTTCAATGATTTTTTTTTCAACATAGGTTTTTTTTTTTATGATGGATATGCAATAAGAAAGTAGTTATGCCTCCTCCTACACCCATATTTGTTCTTCTATGATTTTATTTTGTCAATCCAAACTAGATTATGGTGCCCATGATTTAGAATATTATTCCTACAACTAAATCTCGTTAAACCCCCCTGTTGGTTGGTCGTTTTGTGAATTTTATCCAAAATAAAATTTAACATCCTACTCTTGTTCCAAATCAATAGAAAATATTGACTCCATGCACCATTTTTCTCTAGTATAAATATAACCTAAGCTTCAACTATTAAATAGGTTGTCCTTGGGTGACAAACAAGGACTCTTTCCTTAGGAAATATTGAGGGTACCCCCCCTCTAGCCCAATAACTCTCTCAAAGGCATGGAGTGGCACAAGAAGGTGTTCTTCGGTAGGATTCCTGCAACACCGAAAAATGACTAAGTGTCGATATTGTGAGGTAAGAAAAGAACCTAAATATAGACTTGCGAGTTTGTGGGTTTGCAGACCTACGAAATTTATGGTAGTCCAAATCGCAACTTGCATTTTAAAGGGAAAAATGGTTAAGTATATAATATATAAGGAACATGAGAAGAAAATAATAGGACTAAGGATGGATATTTATATACCAATGTTGATCAACGAATGTAGATCAACAATACACCAAGGAGACCTAGTCTTAGAATCATATTATCTCATCTCATCTTGTCTTCTGAATTGGATATATTTTAAAAGGAGGTTTCCCCCTCGAAGTGGACTGTATTCATTGAATTTTTGTCATTTTTAAGGTGTTGGATCATAACAAGTTCCATGGAATCCTAGATTTCTCTTATGTAGATGATGAGGAATTAATGTGGGGTGGTGCACATGCCCGCTATTAATGCTTTCATCCCTTCCTAGACTACTATGTTTGAAATTTGAACTAATCTTTTTATTTTCATGTTCTTTTCCCTATCTCTATTTTGTGATATTGAATCTTTGAGTAGACGAAGGTGAGGCATCGATTGCTTAGTGTCGAAGAAGAGTAGACACCATGATCCCTCCCTTGTTTTGCATAATTTTCTATCACATGTAGAATATCAAGCTTGAAGACGGTGAAGCTCCTATGTCCTTGTTTCAAGGACTCAAGGAAGGTTTGATTCCTCTCTTCCACTCTCCATTCCTTTTGTAATGAGGAAGATATTCGCTGGTTGGTTGGCACTCTAGAATAATTGTACACAATATTGTTTCATGTATGAAAAAGAATATCAATTGATCCATATGGAGGATATGCAAATATTTTATGATAGGGAAATGCAAGTTATTTTTTCAATTCACTATGCATAAGATGTCATCATTGAGACTATGTTAATTGTGTGAATATTAAATAACATAACATCCTGATTGTAGAAAGAATAACCTTATACAAGAAATGATATCCCTTAGGTTAAAATCCAACAACTCTATAATTCTAGAGTGTTATGTCATCTTAGGAATTTTACAGTACTATGCCATCCTAGGAAAATGAATAATTCTTGGACATAGTGCAAAGTAAAGAAATAAACATAAATTTGTGCTTATCGTAGAGTCTTGTTACTTGTTTTTTGTAGCATCACCTACAATTTCTATGAGAATATTTTCGATATCTAAAATTTGGAAAGTAGTTTGCATCTCTTGCATGACAATCTTGGAGATTTATTTACTAATATTGTAACGGAACCAAAAAAATTGGTGTTCTTGGAAATCTTGATAGGTGTCCCACTATTGATATTAAAAAACACAAATTACATGTAGTGAGCATAACCTTATACCAGAATTGATTACCCTTAGGTTAAAATCCAACGGATCTATTATTCCAATGTATCGTGTCATCCTAGGAAAAGGAATAATTCTTGGACATAGTGCAAAGTAAAGCAATAAGCATAAATTTGTGGCTATGGCAGGGCCTTGTTGCTTGGTTTTTGTAGCATCGTCAACAATTTCCATAAGAATATTGTCGATATCTAAAACTTGGGAAGTGGTTTGCATCTCTTGCATAAAAATATTGGAGATGCATTTAGTAAGATTGTGATAGAGACCACAAAAATCGTTGTTCTTAGTAGTCTCAATAGGTGCTCCACTCCCAATATTAAAAAACACAAATTTCAAATGTTTAGCTTTGAATTGTGGTTGCAAAGGATTTCCTTCTCCTTCCTATCCACTCAATGGAGCAAAATATTGGGTTTGTTTTTAGACATTGCATCACCCATATGTGCAACAAGAACATCCAACATAAAGTAGATTTTCTTTGTTTATGGGTATGCTCAGTTTCTATGAATGCATGAACCCTATTATTTGATCTCAATCCAACTACATCCTATATTATTTTTCAACCCCTTGTCTTTTAACATTTCTTTTACCTTTCTTACATTCTCCCACCTTTCAATGGAAACATAGATGTTTGCAAACAACACATAAATTTCAACGTTTTCAGGGTCTAGTTGAAGAAGATTTTTTAGCACATGTTTGTCCAACTCTATGTTGCAATGAGATCTACAAACAACGAGTATAGTCCTCCATATCTCACTATAAGTTTCTACAAGCACGATAGAGCAACTGCGTGAGTGGAGATTTTTTGGTCGCGCCTAGGATGGAGCAATGTGCATACATGGTTGATCTTCTTAGTCCATGTTTAAAGATTCACTCCAATCTTGAAAATTGTTATGGAGATATATTTACTTCTTTATGGATGTGTACATTTTTATACATAAGTGGTCCTTGTTTCAAGGTTCACTCCAATCTTCAAAATTGTTATGTTATGGAGATAGCCTTACCTCTTCATGGATGTGTACATTTTTATACATATATGTAATGTGTACAAGTGTAAACTATGTTCATCGACGGGTTATAACTTTTTTAAAACAAAATGGTTTAACTATTGAGTAAAATATCTACAACTTTACCCATTCATTGACAAGGTACATAGAACATAAAATATCATAATGATTTTATATATCTGAGCAAATATTTAGTCAAATGTTGTCCTACACAATCCTTATTTTAATCTCCACCAAAGCACATAGCCATTATAGATTGTGTCTACTCAAATACATCTACTTGAAGATGTGGACATCTAATGCCAAGTAAAAATTGATTACTAGAGTGGATACAGTCATGGTTACATTGAGCATTCATATGACCACATCCAAGGGCCAAAGTCGTATAACACATAATACAAGAAATTGGTTAGATATTTCAAATTTTTGTATGATGCATCTTAGAAAGCGGTGATGTTGATTACACTATGTTGGATTTGAGTCTTTCATTCTCCTTTTTTATCTTATCAATTGTTTCATTTGTTACATGAAGAGTTTATTTTTGTCTATTTCAAGTTTTTAGATCAAGTTTTAGTTATGAATGTTGCATATAATTTTTACAAGATGATCTTTATTTTTCTATACATGTATATCAAGAAATCCTCCACACAATAAGGACTTGTAAAGTTCTTGAATTTATTTTTCACCCATGTCATCACTAACAATATATATATATACCCTTTCTAGTTATGGCATTATCTCAATTTTATCTCTTCCAAATTTTACAAACTAAAAACTAGAATACTAAGGTTTACGAATCCACATGTACATGGATTTTTCTACATAATATATAAATTATAAATTCTACATGTTATTGGAAGAAGGTCTACTCAAGCAATACACCATAATTAGTATATATAAAACATACTTATATTCATTTTTCTCTAAAATAAGTAATATATTTGATATATAGTTAACTTTTTGTATTATTTCAAGTGGGATCTATTTCATCAATGATGTAAAACTATTTCAAGATTATATTATAGAATAAATTTTCTTTGAGTAATAAGTTATAATTAATATATACAAATTAGCACAACCACACAAGTATAAGTGGTTGATATAAGTAGATGGACACCATTAATTTTTAGTTTTGAAAAGTGGATAAAATTCATATTCCTAAAAACATTAAACCCAAATCTATTTGAAATGACTAAAAAAACTTTTAAAATCCAAATATAAGAGCCTCCTATTTATCTTCACAACAATATAGACAAAATAATGTACAATCTTCAAAATTATTTTGCAACATTTCAATAACATTCAATATAGACAAAATGTTTATTATTGATTTTCCAACATTCAATAATAAAAAATTACATAATAAGTAAGTTTACGATCAATAATAAAAAATTACATAGTAAGTAAGTTTACGATTTTTAAGAGGAAGTTAAATTATTTAAAAAAAAAATTACATAGTAAGTAAGTTTACGATTTTTAAGAGGAAGTTAAATTATTTTAAAAAAATATTCATAATTATGTGATATTATTATTAAAAGACTAAATAATTTTTTTACATTATTCAAACAATAAAAATATTATTAAAAAAAATCGATAACTCTGTTATTTTCCAGCGTAACTCTGTTATTTTCCAGAGTAAAAAACGTGAAACATGCCGCTTATGGAAAAACTGCGTCTCTAAAGAACATCTCGTTTATAGAAAAGAGAAATGATTTTTTCTGGTTCTAAGGCTCTAAAACGGGAAAAGTAAAACTTCCCCGATTCCAACGAATACACACTTAAAACATTTTTGGTTTTCTGGGAATAATTTATTGATTGTCGACGGCCGGCCAAATGAGAAAAGTACCAGAGGAACTATTCGCTTCGCTCGCAGGTGCAGCAACAGTTCCAGATCCTCTAGTTTTCATTCTAGGGTTAGCAGTAGATGTAGCAATTTAAGCAGTAGTCGGATATACGTGTGTATAACATATCTAACAGAAAACCCGCCGAAGTGAAAGAAGTTTACCCCACAGAGGAGGAAGCCTTAGAGGTTGAGATGAAGTAGTTTACCCCTCGAGCAGCGAAGGGAGGAGCAGAGTCCATTCGAGAGCCAGTAATTGTTGAAGAGGCAGAAATAACGAAGCCACATTTGCTGGGTTACATGCATGCATTCGTTTCGCCGTTCCTGCATATGAAAGCTGGAGGGATGGACAAGGTTCCAAGGTTCCTGCATGTGAAAAGACCAAACACTTTCTGGGAGAGGGTGCTGCGGCGGTCTGTGGTATTTTCTCAACGCATACAACGCGGAGCAGTTGGACAAGACAGGGATTAAATTCCAATCTTCTATGACCCGCAGGAACAGATCCGACTCGATAGACCCTCTGCCTTCCGTGGATCACTGTGTCCTCAACCCACACAGAAGTGTTTCGCGATTTACAGGCCCTAAAAAACAGCCACGCGTCGACGATCAACCGGTCAAGATCTACGGCGAAAAAAGAGCCACGGAGAGCCAAGATCTACGGCTTGGAAATAGCCACATGTCGACGATCGAACGCCCAAGATCTATGACCAGAAAAGCACCACGTGTCGACAATAGAACTGCCCCGATCTATGGCCAAAAGAGGGCCACGTGTTGTACATCAGATGGCCCAGATCTACGGCCATAAGGGGCTACCTGTCACACATCTGACGACCTAGATCTAGGGCCAGGATAGTGCCACGTGTCCAAGAGATTGCCCAAATCTATGCTCTAAAGAGGGCCACGTGTCGAAGATCGGACGGTCCAAAGCTACGGCCAGAAAATGGCCACATGTCAACAATTGGACGACCGAGATCTACGGCCAAAAAAAGGCCACGTGTCAAAAACTGGATAGACCAAATCTATGGCCAGAAAAGAGCCACGTGCCGAAGACTGAATAGACCAGATCTATGGCCAGAAAAGGGTCACGTGTCAACAATCTGACAACTCAAATCTATGTCAGAAAGCCACGTGTCGATGATCCAACGACCTAGATCTACGTCCAGAAGGGTGCCACGTGTCGTCTATCGGACGACCCAGATCTATGGCCAGGACGGGGCCACGTGTTGTCGATCGGTTAGCCCCAATCTAAGGCCAAAAAAACGACCACGTGTGAATAATCCGACGGCCCAAATCTACGTCCATAAGAGTGCCACGTGTCGAGGATAGAATGGTTTAGATCTATAACCAGGATAGTGCCACGTGTCAACGATCGGACGGCCGAGCTAGCTGACCGTACGACAAAAATGGTACGGATCCTACACCTTCTCTCTGCACGTGGCACAGATCCAATGGCTAGAATGGTACGGATCCTACGGCACTGTACTGGACACGTGGCAAAGAATCGTTTTCCCTGGATGCTGATCTTACGGCCTGAAACGTGCCACGTTGCACAAGCAAAGGCCTTTGTGGTGCAAATCCGACGTCATTACGGCACAGAATCTGACGGTTTAGAAAAAACCACGTGTCACAGATTCGAGGTTTTGGCGACGGTTCGGCAAGCTCCACGATGGCACAGATCGATCATTAACACCAGAGGGAATGATTGATTGTGGACGGCCAGCCGAATGAGAAAGTAGCAGAGGCGTAGGTATGCATTAGCACCAGTGGCGGTAAAGCGAGGAGCATATAAATAAGCCGGAGTAGTCCCATTCTTGACCAGTATACCTTCCAGTCGTAGCTCTTCCTATCGTAGCTTCTCTTCCTCCAGTTCCAGATACGGATCCATTAGCAAAGGTAGTAGACCCGCCACCTGCGCTAGTCCCGGCATTACAAGACTGTCCATTACTCCTCTCCTCATTCCAGAGGCAACCAGCTCTCAGGGTTCATTGGATTGCGCGCGTATTAGGGTTTGCAGAAAAAAAAATATAAGATTGGCCATTTGTAATTTGGATGGTAAATCACTTCCAAGTGTTCAAGTCCTTTGTGTTCGTTGATTGACTGCGAAATCGCATATTTCGTTCCTTTTGGGCTTTTGGCAAGTTATTTTGTCATTTGCTGCATTTAAACCCCCCAAAAAATATTCTTTGTATTTTTGAAGAAGTCGTTTTGTTCTTTCCTTTTTTTGCTCTCACTTTGAGAAAATTCACCGAAGTCCGACCAGATTTAGCTGAAGAATCCATAGCTTCTATCTTGTAACATTTTCTTTTATATTTTTGCAAGAAAAGAATCTGGTACATATTAAGCTTTATTTGCCCCCGATGCCTTCGGATATGCCCCGTGGATTTAGATTTCATTCCAAGGACGAAGAACTAATTGCTGAATACAATCCTCATGCTCTGCCGGTCCTAATATTTTCAGCCCAAGAGTTTGTTGTGGCATTTCTTGTGATATGACCTTCTGACTGGAAGGGATGAGGATTTGTATTTTTTTAACCGGAGGCAGATGAAGTATCCAAAAGGCGAAAGAATAAAGAAAGTTCGAAAGCGTTATTGGAAGGATTCGAGAAGAGGGCATAAAATTATGAGCTCTGATATCAGATATACGTGTATAACATATGTAATTTAAGCAACAGTCAGATATAATTATATGCATTTTATTTTTATTTTTATTATAAAATTTATTATAATTTAATTATCAATTAATCATTTAAATAATTATAATATTTTTTTACTTAAATTTTTTATTTTTAAGTTGTTTTTATAAAATATATGTTATAATTGTATATTTTGTATTTATTTTTTTAATTAAAATTATTATAATTTAATTATCAATGAAATATCTAAATAATTATAATATTTGTTTTTTTTAATCAAATTAATTTTTCTTATATTTCATTCTTTTTTCTAAGTTTCTTTTATAAAATCTATTATTAGCATCCATGAATGCATGTATATTGAACTTGTTTTATTTTGGGCAATGTGTGTTGATCTTTTTTTTACATTGAAAAGAAATCTATTATTAGCATCCATGAATGCATGTATATTGAACTTGTTTTATTTTGGGCAATGTGTGTTGATCTTTTTTTTACATTGAAAAGAAAAGAAAAGGGAAAAAAAAACTAAATTATATTTAAAAAAAAAAAAAAACTAAATTATATTTTATTATATTTATTATTATTATTATTTTGTAAACAAATAAAATTTCATTTTAATGAACTAAATTAATGGTTTATTTTGGAGTCTAATGGACACTTTACTTCAAACAATAGTGGTGCAACTAAGTAGTGATCATAAAACTTTGGAAGCACTATCTCGGAAAAAGCTAAGGTTTGACAGTCGCGAACACATCAGAGCGCAACATGGATACCAAAGGGGGCGGTAATGGAACCCCCTCATACATGCAGGTAGTGGTGGACAAGGGGAAAGGACCCCGAGGAAGAAGTTTTAAGGAACCAATGACAAGCACCTCGGGTTCCGGACCGGAAAAGAATCAGGAAAGCAACTCGAAAAAAAGGGACCGCATGGGGGAAGAAGCCAGAGAAACCCAGAATGCAACGCAAGAACCAGAGAACCCCAATGGAGTAGAAGGGCGCAACCCGTGTAAACCAAAAACAACACTGATACCCAAGGTAATACTAGAAGACCCACAAACGCAACTCTATCGGGACCAAATGAAGACACATGCACTAATTTACACGTTCATGGGTTTGTGGCCCACAAAAAGAACGTTGCGCAACTGGATAAAATATCATTGGAAACCAAATGGGGAAGTGGAACTCCACCTGGGTTCGTAAGGCTTCTTCACAACAGTATTCATGAACTTGGAGGACAGGGACAAAGTCTTTGAGGGGGGGCCGTACTTCCACGCCTCAGCAGGACTGTACATGCAGCCATGGAAGGAAAACTTCTCCCCATAGAAAGAAACCTTCAAGAACTTACCCGTCTGGCTGCGGCTTTACTCCCTGCCGCTAAACTACTGGTTACCCTCTACCTTCGAAGCAATCGAGAACAAACTGGGAAAATATGTGAAGACATCGGAAGCAACCCTAAAAGGGAGATATATATCCTATGCAAGGATGTGCATAGAGATGGATGTTTCGGGGGCACTCCCAGAAGCCATAAGCATGGAATTCTGGGATGAGGAATGGATACAAAGGATTGATTACGAGCAGATCCCATTCAGATGCAGAAGATTCCATGAACATGGACACCTATTCAGAGAATGCCCTCACAATAAAAAACAAGAAGCGAAAAACACCAAAATACAGCAGGATGAGGAAGGGTTTATTAAACCGAACCACAGAAACAGAGCAAACAAGAAACCAAATAAAACCCCAATGGGAAGCAATCCGGAAGCCAGGACCAGAACGGAAGGGCGAGACAAAACCTATAAAGGGGAAAAAGGAGGACAGGAAAAGGAAAAGGCTAAAGACGCTGAGGACCAAGCCACAAATGAGAAGACAGACAATCCAAGCAATCAGATGGAGTAGGGGGTTAGCCCAACTCCTATGGACGGAGAAACTAGATATGCCAATACACCCATGCAGGAGGTAGATGGAGACGCGGAAATGACAACAAGTGAGATAGGCACAGAAGATCGGGACCTCAGAGATATTGTGGAAAGGGAAGGAATAGATCTCCCAAATATACTGGAGCAATGGAAAAGGCAGGGCGTAGACAATGTACCAACGGAGCAACTAAACCACATCCAATACCTATTCCTCCTAAGGGAGAAAGCAAAATCCAGAGGGCTCAAGCACACGCACAGAGAGATAGGACACCTAGGAATCAAAGCAGGTGAGGGACAACCACATCTCTCACCCAAGCAGACGCAAAGGAAGAAAGACAGGAAATCAAACAGCGTAGCCCTACAGGAACTAGGAGTGTTGTAGGAAAATCTGCCTGCGGACAAGTAGATCGACCTCTAAGGCTTGACCTTAACCCTAGACAGAAAAGT
>JASDQU010819758.1:13215-27540 GCA_032191745.1 Picea mariana
ATATATATATATATAACAAATGAAAGTAAAAAAATTAACCAGTGTAGATCCATCTTAACTCCTAGTCTATCATGCACCATCAAATCACTTGAGGTGCAAAGCTTTTCTAGAGCGCAAAACTTAGGAAAGATTTACACCTAAGGGATTTGATGTGTCTCAACACATGATAGATATGGACTTAATATGGATCTATGGTGGTGGTTAAAACATTTGAATGATGGGATGAGGAAAATGTGGAAGGAACTTTCGTGCTCAACCTGGAGTTGACACGTGGCACGTGCACACACACATATCTTAATAACCAACATAGATCCATATTAACTATTGATCTATCATCCATCGAGAGGCATCAAATCCCTTGAGGTGCAAAGCTTTTCTAGAGCACAAAACTTGAGGAAAGATTTTCACCTCAAGGGATTTGATGCCTATGATAATGATAGATCCAGAGAAAATATTATGTTAATGTGATTATATCATTCCATATTAAGCCATATATAATTACTTTATAATACATCTATAATGTGTATTTGTATGTAGCTTGTACATATTTTCAATGTGAAATCTAACACCAATGTCTGGGTGAAAAATGAATGACAGAAGACATTGTTATCACATGGATTCTAGATCGTGTAGACTCCTTCACGATCCCAACCAATGGAAAACAAACCAGGACCACGACCCATTGTCACCTTAGGAAGAGTCTCGAGTGACCCTGGGGGGTAAAGACTGTGGAGGGTCAAAGGCCCTAAGGGATCACAATACAAGACTTGTTGGGCTAGTATGGAGATGGGAAAGAATAAGAAAAGGGTAATGTGAAAGAGGAGGATGAAGGTGAAAGCCTAAGAATCCGCAAGGACAATTCAACCTAAACCAACTATGCACTAAGTCCAATGCCCAAGTTACTATAAGTCTCTCCTAAGTAACAAGTGTTTGAGGAAGTATTTATCTTATGCAATTAAGGGTGATTAGTCAGAAGTTATATTCAGTGGAACAACAATATCATTTAATTATCTAATTCCAATTACATAAGATAGATGAGATGTTCTAACACTTGTCTTTTTCAGTATAAGCAATAAGATCAGATCTGAAAACACTTATAATAGCAGTAGGAATGCAAGATCTATAAGATCTTATCATCAAAAAACACTTCGAAATCAACCAATCAGATCAAAGGATAACAATGTAAAGATACTTTGGCAATTTTTTCAATAATGTTGGAGTGCCTAAGGGTGATTATTCATTGATTTCTTAACAATTATTATGCCCTAACTAGATCTGATATGATTTGCAATAACAACAAGTAACTCTTCATATCAGCGAGGTAATCATTAAATAAAACCCAAAAACTCATTTAGAATACTTAACAAATTATTTCCAACAATTTCCCAAAAGAGTGTTGATATTATGGTAGTTGCAGGAGGTATTAACCTCCGCATGTAACCCTAACAAGAATAGAATGTTCTGGGAAGTAAGAGAAACCCTAAAACATTGGATAATAACCCTAGGAGGCAAGTCGGCTCAAGAGAATATTATTATTGAGTTATTAGCCTCCAAAAGTAGAAGTTGGCCCAGTTAGCTCACTTGGAGGACTATAAATAAGAGGGTGCTAGAGCTCATTTGTCACCTGACCTCTCACAACTGCATAAAGCTAGTGGTGTGCAAGTTTGGAGAGGAGTTGCAGTTGCAGTTGCAGTAACTAGAAAATTTTAGTTTTGGCTTGGACTTTCTCTTAGTTATGGTTTGGACTTTCCGCTTGGCCTTTGGTTATTATTGCTTGGTGCGCTAGCCCTGGAGTGATCCAGGTGGATATCGGTAGCCACCCACCTTTTCCAACTGGCTCAAAACAGTTTTCTGACAATTTTGGCAATTTACTATTTTTAGCAGTTTTAACTTCCGGGGCCATTTTGAGGGCCTAAATGAAGGTTTTCCGAGATCGAGCTTCCCAATGATAGCCAAATGAATGATTGAGCCCCCAAAATGAATCTCATCAAATATACCTTTCCAACGGGCTATCATACACCTAAAATGGAGATCGTATGCAAACGTTACAACCCTGGGAAGTTGATGTACTAACTTACCCAGACAGGGCCCACATGACTTTTAGTGCTTCATCTCCTAGGGTTAGGTTTTTGCATGTATAGGGTTTTTGGAATTTCTGTTTATTGTNATCATCTTCTTGCGAATGAGCGCAATCGTCACATCTCTTCTCAGAGATAAGCCGCCACCATTCCAGCAAGCTTGTTTCCGCTGCATTTTACAGTTTCAACTTATTTCCTTATTGAATAGAAAACCAGTTTTACTGTATCTCTGTTATTTTGTGTTAAGAACCTGTTAATAATATGTAGTCATTTCGTTCTGCTCATAAAATCTGGATCATGGAGATAGGTATGCTACCTTGATTGGATATTAGGCCTAGAGTTTTCTTCCAGAATTATTCTATGTCAAGGTTAAGGTGCTCAGGGGTGGCTTCGGCCTATGGTTGGGTGACAATATTGCTATATTTTATATGGTTAAACGAGCACACCTATTATTTCTAACAGGTTATGGGCCCACACTATCTTCGAACAGTCTAACCGTTGGAAGATAGATTGGGAGGATTTTGCTCAGTTACGGTTGTAGTTGCAGTCAGTTTTTGTTGCAGAAATGAAACCCTAACCCTCTTGTTGAGGCACCTTAAGTGAAGAGATTGACCTAATTTCTGGATTACCTAGTGTACCCTAGCCTAGCGCACCTCCTGGTACTCTCAGCAAACTAAGACATCAAGTTTGATTTTTTGGTCAAAGTCAAAGGTTGACCAAGTCAAAGCAGTCATGACTTACTCTATGAAGTCAGAAAACAAGTTAGAAGGGGCTTCTAACTTCAAAACATGGAAAACAAGGATTGACCTCATCCTTTCCAAAAATAAAGTGTTGGATATCATGAAAAGAAAGATTGTGGAACCACAGGTTGAAGAAGGAAAAGAGAAGGAACCTCAGAATGTTGCAATTATGGATAAGTTCAAGGACAATGACATCAATTCCATGAGTATCATAGTGGAATTTGTAAAGGACCACTTGATACCCTACATCTCTCATATTGACTCATCTAAGAAGATGTATGATGCCCTAACTAACCTCTTCTCAATCAGAAACATTGGACAAGTAATGAGTCTGAAGAATGAGCTCCGTGACATGAAAATGAGTGATGATGACATCATAACATCATACTTTGTGAGAATATCTCAGTTAAGAGATCAACTGCAAGCTATTGAAGAAATCATTTCAGAGAAGGAACTGGTAAATATAGTACTCAATGGTCTTCCCAAGACATGGGATGCATTCGTCGCAAGCATGAACACAAGGAAGGAGTAAGATCCCACATTTGAAGAAATTTGGACTTGTTGTGCAAAAGAAGAATCAAGGATTAGCGCAAAAGAGAAATTCCAAAGGAAAGATGATTATCAATCCTACACAACAAAGTTCAAGAAATTCGGGAATAAGAAAATGTTTGACTCAAGGAAGAAACCAAATCAAGAGAAAGATATGTCAAAAATACAATGTTTCAACTGTCGAAAACATGGTCACTACAAGAATCATTGTCCTGAGTTAAAGAAAAGGAAGTAAACACACGAAGCATCATTTGTTGAAGAAAGGGAACCCTCAAAGAAGGCCAAGCAAGATAAAACAAACTTCTTCTTCTAAAACAAGGTAACAATATTCTTCATAGTTCTTGTACATACCATGTTTACATAGTTTATGTACATATCTTGCATATATATTTCTTAGAAGATAAGATGTTCAAGTGAAACAATACCTATGGAAGAATAACAATATAAGGAATGTTATCACGATGACTACAAAACAAGCAATACACATGAGAAGATGAAGTACATTGACAATCCTTGGTAACAATTCCTATGGAAGCTATTATATAAGTAACAACTGCCAGATAAGCCAAAATTAGAATCAAACTTGAAGAAACCCAGAAGAAGTCAAAAAAAAAAAAAGTCAGTAATCAAGAGGAAATTAGAAAAAGACTTGTGACACTTTGCAGAAGGCAATAAGGATGTAGACGGAAGCGTGGAAAATCTTAGATGGAGGGAGTTTATTACAGAATTCCAAAAGAAGAGTATGCATTCATGCATGAAGCAAGGATTATGAGGGAGCTAATCCTAAATAATATGATTCATTGAGGATTATGAAGTATCTATCCATGTTCCCATTGAAAGTAGAAGCCATGAAAAGAAACACGTGTTCGATTTGACTTTATAAGAAGTCTTCTTTGAAAATAAGCCTTAAAGTATCCTTGGTTGTCCATCTACATCCATGATCCTATGATGAAAGGAAGAAGTTGGAGTCTGCAGGGCATGGAATCTATAGAAAAATCCATGGACCCAATAGATAAATAGAAACATGAGGAAGAACATGAATATTACAAGAGAGAAAGAAAAAGTCAAAACGACCAGTTATTATACCGAGAATCACAAGACTACCAGCTTGGTTTGAACCCACTAGAAGCAATCAAGTAGAAGAAATGGAAGTTATGATGAAGAACATTATATGTAAGAAATTGTGAAAAATGATTATGAATTGAAGCATTGCGATATTCAGAACTAGAGGTTCTTCCAGAAGGAGGAGAAAGACTATGATATCAACTTGTTCCCGTAAACCAGATACACCTCTATCTGAGCTATTATATCTCTTGCAGTATCCATGGATTGAAGTTTACATCAATTGGTTGTAAAAGAATGTTCTACCAATAGAGCATTTGAGGAAGAAGCTTATGTAAAGCAATCTCAAGTTCTTGAGGTATACCAGAAAGAGACCCATGTATGCAGATATAAGAATACCTTGTATGGATTCAACCAACCTGATGCAGAGTATCTCATATACAGCATAAGCGTGGTGAAAATTTTCTATGATAGAGACAGTGTATCAGAATAGTTACTCAGAAGTCTGGGATGATGGATTGCTAATCCATGGAAAACTCTCATGATGACAGAAGAAGTGTTACTTGGATATGTTTTAGTTTAAGCCTTTCCACGATGTCAGAGCTACATGAATCCTTCAGAGAAAACCAATGTTCCATAACAGACCAAAGTACATTGAGATCAAGCATGACACTCTCTGTGATGAATTCTAGAAAAGAGAAGTGGTTCTCTAATATATCTCCACGGATGAGCAGATAACATATATTTTGGTAAAACCTCTATCCAAGATGAAAAGCTTGCAAGTTGGGGCTCGTGGAGACGACTTCCTTATTGAAAAAGGAAGAGATTACTACCAGGTTGGGAGGGAGCACTGATGTGTTATTGACTTATGGACAGTCATTTTTCAATTCGAAAAATGGTCCAGGATGAGCAGTTCCTTTCCAGTTCGGAAAGTGGTTTGAGAATTCTGACGAACAAACATTTTCCAGTTTGGAAAATGGTCTAGATCAGACAGTCATTTTTGTAATGAAAATGGTTCGATAGATTGTTTATGTACCATATATAGTGATTCCCCTTATGGTCAGTGTGGGGGAATGGTCTAGGACAATCATTCTTCTTGGCAATTACTCTGAGTAGTGGTCAAGTAGAATGGTCTGCCACGTCAAGTAATCATACTTTTGAAGTTCACAATTGTGAGCAGTTTCGAAGAATGGTATGTTTTGGAGGTTGGTGCAGGATAGTCATTTCCTTAGGAAATGGCCCAGACAGCCATTCCCTAGGGTAGACTCATTCTCTCCAGGTTGCACTATGTTTAGTGTCAGAGGAATGGCCCAGTTAGGTGAATTGTCCAAGTTCAGCAATCAGGGAGAGGCATTCCCTAGGGCAAACTCATTCTCTCTAGATTGCACTATGATTAGTGTCGGAGGAATGACCTAGTTAGGTGAATGGTACAGGCTCAGAAATAAGGGACAATTATTCTTTTGTGCTTGAGAAGAATAATCTAGATAGCCCATGGCTGATGTTTTACTTTCTGAGGGAAGATTCTCTTCTAGATCTCACATATGTGAGTGGAAGAATGGCCTAGATGATTCAGTTTATATCATGATATTGTTTCTATGCAGGTTGATATCAAATGATATGATTGTTTTGGAGATTGTATGTCTCTAGACAATAGATGTATGCTACTGTGGTGGATGTGTTCCAATGGTTGTGACTATGTGTCACTGATTAAGTAGTTGTGTGCTACTTGGTGTGGTTATGTACCACTAGATAGTAGTTGTGTACTACTATGCATAGACACAGTTGTGTTCTATTGAATGACATTGTTCCAATTGCCATGAAGATTATCAATAGTGTTGGAAATGATTACCAGCTAGATTGATAATTAGTGTGTTGGTGGACAGATATTCTCCAGGAAGAAAATGGTCCATGACAGTTATTCTTCTAGGACATATGTTCGGATTAGAAGAATAGTCCTTGTAGCCCATGGCATGGCTTCCAGCATCTATTGGAATAGTTATTCTTCTAGTACATATGTATGGATTAGAAGAATAGTTATTATATCACTCTGTGGAGTGAATGACTTATTCAACATCATGCCTGATTACTCAGATGGAGTATGGCTTCGAGAGATGATTTAGTTGATGTTATCAGATGATATTGATAGTGATGATGGTTCTCGTGATCTAATCATGAGATAGTATGTATGGATATGATGATGCTACCGGTTTAATGGTATGTTTGTGCTCAAGACCATTGCCTTCAATACCTCCCTAGCTAGGAGGGAGTGTTGATATTATGGTAGTTGCGGGAGGTATTAACCTCCACGTGTAACTCTAATAAGAATATAATATTCTGGGAAGCAAGAGAAACCCTAAAACATTGGATAATAACCCTAGGAGGCAAGTCAGCTCAAGAGAATATTTATTATTGAGTTATTAGCCTCCAGAAGTAGAACTCAGCTCAGTTAGGTCACTTCGAAAACTATAAATAAGAGGGCGCTAGAGCTCATTTGTCACCTCACCTCTCACAACTGCATAAATCTAGTGGTGCGCAAGTTTGGAGAGGAGTTGCAGCTACAGTTGCTGCAACTGGAAAATTTTGGTTTTGTCTTGGACTTCTCTTGGTTATGGTTTGGACTTTCTACTTGGCCTTTAGCTATTCCTGATTGGTGCACTAGCCCTGGAGAGAGGTACGCTACCTTGATTGGCTATTAGGCCTAGGTTTTTCTTCCAAAATTACTCTCTGTCAAGGTTAAGGTGCTCGGGGGTGGCTTCGGCCTACGGTTGGGTGACAATATTTCTATATTGTCTATGGTTAAACGAGCACACCTATTATTTCTAACAAAGAGCACACCATTCAATGATTCCTAAGAACTTTTCAAACATGTACCATATCTGATATAACTACTGCAGCAGAGAAATCACCAAAGAAAACTAACTAAAAACTATCTAACTAGCCTTAGAAAAACAACCTAAACACTTGAGAACAATTAGCAATCAACTAAGAATCAAAACTAGCTAAGTTAGCATATTAATATAGGAAACTAAGCAAGTTGTCCTAAACTAATTTTCTGCATAAAATTGCAGCCCTATGGCTGTAGAATTCATTGAGGTAAAACAGGTTAACTAACAATTATATCATAAATCTAATCCACTAAAATTAAATCCTTACTCAAGCCACACAATTTAGACTACCTACTTGTTAAGTTTAGCTAAGAAATGAGCAAAATCTAGCAAACTAGGGTTAGAAAATACTAAAAAATTTTGCAGCAGATAAGGGTTTGAGAGTTGAGGGGGTTTGAGCCCTCAAAAATTTCTCCCAAGTGGACAATAGGGTCACCCTAGGGGGGCGAATTCAGCCGTGCAATCAAATCTCAACTTTGGTGGGAAATCATGAATCCCAATGCAAATCTCACAATCTTCCATGCACACTAGGGCCTTAATCTCTTTGGGTAATGGATTCAAATGTGCTTGGAGAAGGGATAAAAGAGATAAAGTAATATCTCCCTTGTAGGTTGTAGAGTTACCTATCTTGCAAGAGGGGTTACCCAAACAAACATCTATCCCAAAATGTCAAAATAAATGATAAAACCCTGCAACAAGGTTGTCAGTCTCCTAATCCTTGCAACAAACTTTCATCAATAAACTAAATTTCTAAGGTTGTAGGGTTAGCTATCCTTAGAACAAGTTTATTTTAAACACAATGGAAACTAGGGTTTGGAAATGTAAATGGATAAATCATAAATTGAAACTTTCTCACCATAAGATTTGAATAAAATGACAATAATAGCATGTAATATCCACCGTTCACCAATAAATCCATTGACAAAGAATTAAACCATCCATGATGAAATCCTCCAAGCAAATCGCACCATCCATAAAATGTCTGATAACACTAGTGTAGCAAAAATATGAAGCAAGAGAGTGATAGTATTAATCCACCAAAAATCCTTGTCACACATGAAATCAAGTGAGGAGTATTTATAGATCTCCTTCAACTTGCATTTGTCCACATACTAACCCACTTTGGGTTATCCACCAAATTAATTTTAAAATAATTCAAAAATGTTCTAGATAACTCACTTTATAATTAATTTTGACCATTTAAAACAATTGACTTAACCATAAATGATCAAAAAAATAAATTCCTATTGAGAATCTAAATATAACCCACTTAAATAACTTCCTAAATAAAATAAAAGGTGGTAAATCCACCAACAAACTCATTAATGGCCTAGGAAGACCCAAAAATCTCCCCCATAGATCAAGGGATCCTCTCCCAAGGTGCCTCCCAAGGGGCTAAAAGCCATCGATCCCCTCAAAATTAAATGTGAAGTAGTGTATTGAGCCTCCCAAGGCTAGCGCATGAGTTTGACTAGTCACCAAGGTCATCAAGAGGTGCAACGTCCCCCTCCAAGTGGACAAAGTCATCACCAAGTCAAACCCTCCCCCATAAATGTGCAAGTGGGAAACCCCAATGGAAATAACTCATCCAAAAATGTGGGAAGAAGCCTCCAAAGGCTCAATCATTGAGAAAAGGTATGAAGTCATCACCCTAATGCCTCCAAAGGATTAATGTTCTCCCAAAATAATCCAGCGCTCATCATACAATGGCCAAAGAGGGGTGACATCACCCTCTTAAGGGGGTCTACCTTCTCAAGCAGTCACCCAAATCTCATCAAAAGTGGGGTGAGTCACCTAAAATTCATGGTGGTGAGGCCTGTTAAAAATCTCATGCATCTGACAAGTGTAAACGTGGAATCCAACCTAGGGTTAGCTAACCCCAATAATTCCCTGGCAACAATAAACAATGATGTTGCACCTGTATAATGGCTCAAAGGCTATAAAATGTAATGAAACATGGTAAGGGCCTGCAAAACAAGGTAAAACATGTATATACATAAGAAAACAAGCCTAAAACCATAGCAAGATAAGACCAATGTAATATAAGAGCCATTAAAATTAGTGTATCACACTCCTCTATATTAAAAAAAATTATACCTCTTCCAAAGTCAAACTATGGGAAGGTCATCAAGGGCTCCAGTAGGCTACGTTACCCTAAGGTAGAGAAGTTGGTTCTTGGGAAATGGATTTTCAAGGTCACAAAGTGAATAAGGGGCGATCATGGGTTAGCTTCAATATGTTATAAGTTCGACATACAAGGGTTCGTAGTATCTCGCTTATGGGTGCCTATGATGGAGGTGAACTACAACCACCAGTTATTGTTATCCACAAGTCTTCAAGCCCTTAATTTCCTTTTACCACATCATCACATGAGAGACAACCCAAANCTTTCTTTTGATTTTTCTTTATTTTTCTTTTTTTCCCCTTGTGTTGAAAAACACATGCTTAAATTGCTTCAAAACACCCCAGGGAATATGATATCCACAAGTGCTAAGCAATGTGGGAGAGCCTCTGAGCAAGTAACCATGACATGGTTTTTCTAGCCACCCCATGGGCCTTCAGCCCCTTCTTCCCATAGAGTGAGGAAGAATCCCTTCTTGGGTAGAATCGTCCAACTAACTTGAAGGAGAGGGATACGGGAGAGGGATATGAAAATGGAAAGTGGTAGGTATGGTGATGACCAATCCAAAGCAAGTCCTAGTATGTACCCCTTTTCCCAACCAAAATGTCTGAAGAAACCAATACAACTACCGAGGTATGACTAGGGAAGAAGTATAACAAAAGAGCTAATGTATCGTGATCAAGAGGAGAGAGTTGTACTAATCATAAATGCTTCAAATATTAAACTGGCACTTACCATGGTCAAAGGCTTACCATCTTGTAGCATGTCTAGCGAAGATGTCTTGCGAGCTCGTCGAGTATCACAGTGCCATTTGTTGCTACCTCTGAAAGTTTATCCACCAAATGGGGGATAATGTTTGGCTCCTACTCGGAGACATGTGCTCGCTCAGAGAGTGCATGAGAACCTCATATCTCTGGAAAGGCACCTACGACCTGTAAGGAAACATGTAAATGTCAAAAATATCTCGTCCAAAAAGCATCAAAATGTCTACGTGAAAATGACATAACTAGGAAATAAAAAAATTCAACATTTTATTATTGTTTATGAAAATGCAAACAAACAATGAGCACTCAAATGCATGAGCTGAAAACACACAAACGATCAGAAAGCACATGTAATGCATCTAATCTAATAACACACAAGTCATCTAATCTAATATTCAAATGCACTATGGTACATATGACCTGCATACTGACCTAAGATCTTAGGGCACTAAGTACCATCTATGTAAGGGCAGAGATGAGATGTTGCAAACCCACATGGCATCTTCCTCCCAACCAAGGAGGACAAGGTATACAAATTGTTTTTCTTTTCCTTCACAACACAAGGGCAAGCCCAAAGTACTTCATCTTTGGGATCGAAACTTGGCAGTCCTCTCCTATTGTCCCATACTAAAACAATATTTCCCTCTAGGTATTCTTGGTAAAGGATATCTTCATTAAAAGGCTCATAAGGAGGGATAGCATCCATAGTTTTTTCGACAACGTGTTCCCCTTATTATTACTTAATCGACTCACCTCTTCTAAGAAGTTTTATGTCTCCCACTTATCTGTCCTGATGTTGGGCCAATGCTTCCTTGTACTTATCATTATTTGGGAATAATACTTCAAACAATTCTTCACTCGCAAAAGGAAGCTCACTAGGGTCATAAGGAGGCTCATGGGATACTATATCAAAATCATCATACCTAATCGATTCAGTGCTATGAAGGTCATACAGATGTCGCAGAGACACAATTTGGGGATATAGAACCTCATAGGTTCCATGCCCCATGGGGATGAAAGCATGTGAGCAATCTAGGCTCACATAACCACCTAAAGTCGCGGTCCAATCTCTGGACAAGAGAATTCCCCATGTGTCTAATACATCTATCACAACAATATATGATGGGAAGGAGACCCGAGGAAAATGATATAGGTACATATCCACATTTTGTGATACCCCGAAAACCTTAACCTTCTTCGATTCCATCACACAAATGTTTCCACAAGGCCTAGAAATCCCTAATCCTAGTTGTTTAAACACATTGATAGGCATAACGGTAGTATAGGCACCTAAATCGATAATACAATTGTTAACCCTAAAACCATTCATCACTAAGGTAACATAGAAAGGAGGGGTTTTGCTTACTCTCCCATTGGAATGTTGGCTATTAATATTGATGGGAGGAACATTGAATTCTTCTTAAAGCTTGAGAAATTTCTTTACTTCTTATTTCATTGCAGGGATTCAACAAATCTCGACCAATGGAACGAGAAAATTCACCTTGTTAAGTGCACTACTCAAATCTATATTCAAGATAAAATATTCTTTTAGTTTCACAGGTTGGCTCAGATCATACCTAACTGAAGGAAAAGGAACGATAGGACTATAGGTATGAGGAGAGGATGGTGGGTGCACACTACTAACAGGTGGTGGAGGAGTTTCCTTTGGTGGAGCATGTTGCAGAAGGGAACGTGGATCTATAGGATAGGCTAGAGGCAGGGACGAGGATGAGGACAAGATCACAGAGTTTTCTTTGTTCTTCCTTTGGTAGTATAACAATTGATTATGTATTATTGCCTATTTTCTCTCTTCATCCAATTCAATCCAAAGCTCCATATATAATCTCTTCTCAGTTTCCTTTTCCCACTACTCATATTCCTCATCAGTCATGTAAACCATTCCCTCACTTTGTGTAGGCTCATTAGATATGGTCAAAATAGAATCCATGAAATTAACCCCATGATTGGGAGCTTCATCTCCTGCAATTCTTGGGCATTCATTTTCCCAATGAGATTCTTGACAAGCATAGCACCATGGGACTTATTCATTATTGACAAGACCAATAGGGACTTGAGAATCTAATTTCCTCGTTTCTTGTTTTTTTGGGGGTCTCCAATTATTATCTCTCCTTGGAGGAACAAAAGGTGGACCCCGAGGAGCATTTTTTCTTTCCCAACTAGCTATCCTATTCATCGTGGTGTTTGGGATCGAGTGAATTGCATGGACATTTGCTCAAGTTTTTGGTTGATGGATATAATTGGGTCATTATATGGGTTACCTTCCTTGATATTCTTCTTTGGTATGGCTCGAGGGTAGCTAAAGGGATCTATCTTTGAACTATTCAGATCTTCTTCAATTGAAATAGCATTTGTCATGGCTCCGAGCAAGTATTGAGGTGTAGACCTCTTAAGATGAAAATGAAACTATCATTCGAAAGTGTCTAGCAATGTAATAAGGACACATTTTGCTTGGGGGATCACATCCGCAAAGATATGCTTCCTCAAACTATCAAATCTAGTGTTAAACTCGATGATTGTTTCATTATCATTCTTCTTTATTCTATTAAATTGGGCAAGCAAGAAAGAATGATCTTTCTTGATTCCCCATCTATTCTTAAATTTGGTCTCAAAATCATCATATGACGTGACAAAATTATCAGTGAGACCTTGGAACCATGCTTTGGATGGGCCTTTGAGTGAAATGGAAAACAGTTTCATGGCTATGTCATCATGTTCAACTCCTATAATTTCAAAGGTGTTAGCACTCTGTAATTTCTCAGGCTGAAGAAGAAATGGGCAAAGGTAACTACAAAACCACTTTGGAGTAAAGGATCTAGACCTCCAAGACTCAAAGAAGGATCTCTCTGTATGATTTAGATTTGTTTAAGTTTATAATGTTAGGCTAGTTATGATAGTACATGGTTTTTTGTGTGTTTTGAATTGTTTGGTTGGAACAGGGGAAAAAGGGCCATTGGGAAAATGGAGTCACAGTTTCGAATTAATAAAAAACCAGGTCTGACAGGCTAACATTGTAGGGCAGGGTAGGTAAATTCATTGGATCCTTAAGATTCCATGCATGGAGGAGATGAAATAGGTCTAGGAGTCCAATAAAAAATAGAGCAATCAAGAATTTTGAATTCAATATTCAGTGGAAAACAAAGAAATCATTTCAAGCAAGAGACATAGTGTAGATTAAAACAAATTATGCTCTTAATATTCCCAGAACAATTTAGAATATAAGAAGTAATTGTGATAATAGAAAGAACAAATTTACAGAAAAAGATACACTTCACCAATGAGATTTGTCACAAGAATCCTTAAATGGTCACACTGTATTACTGGATATCTTAATCAAATGGTCTCTGTAGACTACTTTACAATCTGGATCCTATCCTACGAACAGGCCCCAACTGACCAACCCATAATACTCCGAAATCAAAAGTATTTATAAATTATTTACAATGAACTCTGTCATTAATGAGCAAGATCAAATTTAGGAAAATCTAAGAAAATTAGATTTCAGATTACAAAAATACAGGGATCGTGCAGATCTACTCGGATTTCTGGTGTTTGATTTGATGGAGGTTGTTGACGATCTGTCTTCACTGTTGTTGTGTTGTTGGTATTTTGCTGCTGACTGTGGTCACCTCTAACAGAATTGGGCAATGGAATATGGAGACGATTGATTGCATGTTGATCTTTTGTTACCAGGTATATCGAAGCCTCTGACACCTGGTATATTTTCTTTCATGAACTCGATTGCCATCTGTTTCATTGAGTAGATTTGCCTCCAGAAATTTTGAAAACAAGGGTCTAAGGAAGTATTATATTCTCCCAATATGAGATAGATGTGTAAAATATGGGGAGATTTTTTTATATCATCTTGTTCTGAGAAAAACCCTCTCTCGGTTTTTTGAAATTCATCTCCAGGTATCCGGGATCTGTGTTTGAAAAATATGTGCCGAATAGGAAAATCTGGAATCTCGAAAAATAGGGATTAAAGATACTGTCTATTCTCCCAAACCATGTCCCCTCTGAAAAAATTGAGAGAGGTTATTGAATTTCATCTTGTTTCAGAGAAAAAACTCTCTCGGTTTGCGAAAATACTCCTTCGTTTGCCAATAA
>JASDQU010819759.1:7355-36998 GCA_032191745.1 Picea mariana
GTAGAATGAAAAACCAGTTAATACACCTTTGGCCATCCATTTCAAATTAACTACGGAAAAGTTTCCCAAGACGCAGGAGGAGATAGAATAAATGTCTAGGGTCCTTTATTCATCAACAATTGGAAGCTTGATGTATGCAATGGTTTGCACAAGACCAGATATTACACATGCAGTGGGAGTTGTGAGCAGGTATATGAACAATCCAAGTAAAGAACATTGGGAGGCAGTAAAGTGCATTCTCGGATATTTGAGAGGTACTGCTACTCATGCATTATGTTTTGGAGGTTCAGACACTTTTCTACAGGGATATGTTGATTCATATCTGGCAGGTGATAAAGAAAACAGGAGGAGCACCACAAGGTATGATTTTACTATAGGTGGAACATCAGTAAGTTGGATTTTGAAACTGCAAAAGGTTGTTTCACTTTCAACAATAGAGGAAGAGTATGTTACTGCTATAGAGGCTAGTAAAGAGATGATTTGGTTACAAAGGTTTATGGAGGAATTGGGAAAGAAGCAGGAGAATAGCAGGTTGTACTGTGACAGTAAGAGTGCAATTCATCTTGCAAAGAACTCATCCTTCCATTCAAAGACTAAGCATATACAGTTGAGGTACCACTTCATACGATACACCTTGGAAGATGGACATTTGAAGTTGGAAAAGATACACACTAGCCAGAATCATGTAGACATGTTAACAAAGGGAGTAACAAGGGAGAAACTGAGTTCCTGCTCAGTTTCAGTTGATCTTCAAGAATGAAGATGAAGATGAGGAATTTTCTAGGTCCAAGAAGGTTTAGAGTCCAACATATACAACAGTGGTGGAGTTGTTAAGATTAGTCTCCAAGTGGGAGATTGTTGGTTGTGGAGCCTGATTATCTTCTTGATTTAGAGGCATTTTACTTTTAGCCGTGTTTATACCCCATGAAGTATCTACACCCCAAAAGTATGTACACTCTTAAATGCGGGGGAGTGCAGAGGGGGGGTACCCTCTCTGCAGGGTTTGGGGGGGCTATCCCCCTAGCTAAAGTATATTGTAATTTCATTGTAAATCTGGACTGTTCATTATAAGGTCACAGATATAATGGTAGAAATTATGTTAGGGTTTTTTTCCCTAGAAGGCAACTCTCTTTTATGAGGGAAATGTATTGCGGCTATGTATGATGATAAATATTGTATTCTAAGATAGGAGACTGTGAGAGAAATAAGATGAAGTTATGGTGGGTTTGTTGTAGGCTGTATCCCTTCATATGTTGGATAATAATAAAGGAAGGACCTGGTAATTTCTCTGGTGGATGTAGCCCACATTGGGTGAACCACGTAAATCTGTCTCTCTATTGTATTGTGTATCTTCTGTGTTTTGTTTCCAAATTTGTTTTATTTTATTGCTCCATGGTCCTATTTTTCTAACAAGCCGGATCTCATATGGTCCATCCAAAATAGTGGATACATGGCAGAAAATTAGACCCTCCTTCAGTTCGAAGGTTCGAGAAAATAGTAGTTTGGAGCAACTAGGACTCTCGAAGCCCAGAGTCCCGAAGTCCTCTGGGTCATCCATTGGAGAGGACACACATCACTAGATTAGGATATTCTGAGGGTAAATAATCTAGGAGAATAGAGGGAAGAGTAGTATTTCTGGATTGATGATCGAGAGATGACACGTAGTGGCTGATCACGTCACTTAGGAATTTGACACTCTCGAGGAATGGTGGAAGTTTGTATCAAAGACTCATGAAGGTCATAGTCCCGGAGGTCATCACACTGGTCATTTGTGAGGGAAATGTGGAAAAAAATATGAAACTATAGAAGGTTGACACTCCAAGAGATTTCGTATGTAGTGTAACAGAAAAATCCAAAGTCCGGAGGCTTGAAGTGTTGTGGGCCATCGATCTAGAACGGGACACATGGAGGAAGGATAATCATTTGACATTTCAGTGTTGGAAGATATAAAGAGTTGTGTCATTCAAAGACCAAAGGAAACTATTGAAGCCCAAAGAGAATATATCTGGACCATCCATCCATCAGTGTTTAAGAACTGTCGAACTAAGGCTTGGCGTAATTGTTTTTTTTCAGCGATCGACAGTTCACAGGTGTTGTATGTATGTTGGGTGTGGTTTAAAAACCATCGAAGCCTAAATTAGCACATTTTCGATTGGCTATTGGTCACAACCCTCAGACACATGCTATTGACGTCGAAAGAAAATGGGCTAGCACCGAAATTAAAATTTTAAAAGAAAAGGGGCTTCTAAAAATCGTTGAAGTGTCAAAATAATGCACTATTGACTAGCACCTGGTCACAGTCCTTGATCATATCAGGATTTGGTATATTAAAGAAGGATATGGGACTGAATTTGTTTCAAAAGAGAAGGGGCTTAGTAGGAACTTGCAGTTTAAGTGTTTCGACCTGCACAGGGAATTTGAGGACCTATATAAGATAATGGGGGATCAGAAGGGCCCGAAGAGATAATCCATCTCCCGATAACAATTGATCCTATATTGGGAGGTCATGCGGACCCGAGGTGAGGGAGGGGTCTGCATCAAGTGGTATCATAGCCTCAATTTTGTCTATAGACATCACACAAAGGGGGGGAATGTAGGGTGTGATACTCTATGAAGATTGTTGCAAGGTGTGCAACAGACAGGAGAAAACTAGAAGGGTTGTAGGAGAAAGCCAGCAGTTCTCTTAGTTGCAGAGAAGATGAAGCAAATTACTAGGTGGGTTGAAGGCGAAGAACCAGTTGTGTTCTTGAAAGTAGAGGTGAAATATGGCTACTGAAGGCCATAAGCAGAAATATCAAGGAGGTTGCTAGTAGGTGAGCAAAGAGCATAGAGGTAAATATCTCAAGGAGATGAGAGAAGACCTCAACATGATAATGTTGAAGATGAAATAGGAAGAACAAAGAAGTTGGAAGTATGAACGATCCTTGAAGAGAAATGTGAAGTGGCCTATCCAGCAGTTGATTGCCAGAAGGTAAAATCATAATTTGGGGGGGTGGCTCGGGAAAGTTGAAACCCTTAGTGACATAGAGGAGGGTATGGTTTACATTTGTGAACCAGAGGTTGGAAGGAACCTCAGTGATGATGAACAGATATCAGCTAAAGATCTCATAAATGACCAGGAGGGTAGGTCAAAAAACCCCAATTTCTAGGTGGTAAAGGAGAATGAGATGAGACTTTATGAGAGTCTCATGAACTCAGAGGAGAGGATTTCAGATCAGAAAGTAGTGATGACATAGGAGAAGGATCAGAGGTACATTCTAATAATTGGAGGAATCATCATATTCCTACCAAGTAGCCCGGTAGAGGCTAGTGCACATGTTGAAGGTGTAGTAGAGGAGAGACAACCATTATATATTTTTATGACAGAGGAGCAGGAGAAGACATTGACATATTCCAAAGAGATGAAAGGAGAAGAGGAGAATAGAGAACATATTCCCACTCAATGGGAGATAGATTTGAGGTTGTTGGAGGATTGGTTGAGAAATATAGGCACTGAAGAAGACTGACAAAAGGATGCAGTTGTGAAGAGTGGAGAAAAATTACATCCTGAGGTCTATTTGGATGAAGATGGACTTTTAACAAGACAAGGAGAGGAGCTAATAGAAGGATAACAGTTAGAGGAGATCACTGAGGAGCAACTCAGTGGAACTACTATATAATTTGGACCTATAATGGAGTGGAAAGCGAGTGCCACGGGAGATAGAAGCAACATGGGAGATAAAATTTATATTACCATTGATTTACGTAAAGGAGTGAAATCTCTAGAGGAAAGGGTAATAGTGAAGAGTTATCTTATCTAATATGTCAAGTTTGAAACTGATGAAGAGGATATGCAACAGAGCATACTGTAAAGGAGGAGCTAGTCAGTAGACCAACTGGACAGAGTGATAGAAGAAATAAAAAGGATGATGTTGAAGTCAGTAGAGAAGATAATCAATAATAGATAGAATTTGATAAGAGGATACAGTCAACAACATAGAGAAGATAATCAGAGGAGAGATTGTAGCAGTAGCGAAGCAACAACAACAACAACAAGGAAGAGGAGAAGATGGACAACTCCACATCAAAGTTTGAGATCCTGGATGATCTCAACCTCAACAGTAGGGGATCCACAAGCAAGAGCTCATAATGTTTTTTATCATGAGAATATGATGTAGGAGCATCACTCCACCTCATCAAGCACCAGAAAGCCAACACATTATGCACATGGAGGAACAAATTCCAAGGGAAGATGGGCGTCAATCTTCTCATTTTGAATCCAAATTTAAAATTTTAATGTAATTAAATGTGAATCAATGTTTGATGGTTCAAGAGAAAGCCAATAGAATTTCTTTGTACAGACGAGTTGTTGTAATAGATAGAGTCACCTTTAATGGCTAACAGTAGGAGGGATCTAGATCTGATTCAGATTAGATTCCCATTGAATGTAATTGAATGCAATTCATTGAGAGTAGGTAGATGGAGGGAAGGATCAAGGATCCCCTCTTTTGTAAAATTTATTTGTTTTTCAAAATTCATTAGTCAGTAATGAGTATGAGAGCGAGAGAGAAATATTAAAAGAGGAGAGAAAGTGTTGAATACTTTGTAGCAGTCCAACCTTTGTGAATCATTGTACAAAAGCATTCATNATGTGTGATGAATAGTTATTCTCTGAATGTCTTTCTATTTATTTATGTATGTAAGTAGGTTAAATTTGCAGGTTTATATAGATTTCTCTATCTGTATATTTCTGAGTAATTCTGGGCTCTTAGGCTTGTGAAAGGAGTGCACACCAAAGTATTGAAACTCTATGAAGTTAGTGCAAGGAGGGCACTTGAACTATGTTGTGAATTCAGAGAAAGAACATGCCAGGTGGGCACATTAGAAACATTCTGAATCTCAGTAGAAATAGATCCAGGGAAAGGCCTATAAGAGTTGTTGAATACTGTGATAGTTAGTTGGAGGAGAAGGATGACCAGAGTTACTAAACACTCCGGAGAAACATTCTTCAAGGAGTGCACCAGTGAGCCTAAGGAGTTCAAGACTGAGGAGAATACCCATGTAAGGAGTGCATTGGGCCATCAGTTAGATAAATGTTGACAAAGTCTCAAGGGAGATGATCACAAGGAGTGTGTGGTTCGAGTCTTTGGATTTCAAGAATCGAAATGAATCTAGTGCTAGGAATGCAACAATAACCGTTTCAAAGTCTATAATCTTAGGAGACAGAGCATGAGTGCTAGGAGAGAATGAGGATTTTATGAGAGGAAGAAAGGGACTGAACCCTTTGAGTTCCAAGCATTGTAAATCTCAAGAGAGATAGTGTAGTTGTGCATAGAAGACCCATGCAAGACGTGCACTGGGACAATACGTGGAAAGTATTGAAAACCTCCCAAGAAGGTAGAGAGTAAGGTGTGCATGGGAGGGGGACCTTTCAAGTTCCATTTTTTAGAGAAGCATAAGGAGTGCGCTAGAGGCTAAATATTTACAGTACCAAAGCTTAGGAGAAAGAGTTTCTTTGTTGCTAAGAAGGAAGAAAACGTCATTGAAGGAGTAGAGGGCTGCGACCCTTAGAAACATTAGCAAGTTCAAGTGTAAGAGGAATAGTGCAAGGTATTCACAAGTAAAATTATTTCCATGTTTAAAGCTCAGGAGAGGTAGCGTGAGAAGAGGTCAAGAAGTCAAGCTTGCAGAGGAGAATATCAAAGGACAAAACCTTTGAAATTATTTGAGACAAATCCTTCATTCGGAAGGAAAGCGCAACAGCCACGGAGAGGAGGTAAAATAGTCATTAGATATGCTGTTAGAGAATGATATGGACCATCATATCTGAGTCTAGACTTGAGGAGGAGCGCACATAGAGGAGATAGATCCTAGACATTGGATCTAGGCATGAGTATTGACGAGTGTTGGATCTAGGTAAGATGCCTGAGATTTAATCCTCTACCCTTTTGAACGTTGTAAGTTCAGAGGATTTTCTTGTTTAAATAGTCAAACAATTGAGATCTGTTCAGGAGGATCTAGGATATTTTTTCACCCTTATATATGGAGATGCAACATAGGGTTTAACCCTCTAAGTCATTAAGACTTCACGTGTACGTGGAAGTCATGGATAAAGTTTAAAGGAGGTGTTATAGAGGAGTGGGAGTCAACGACTGAGATCCATTCGAGAGTTTGTAGGAGAGAGGAAAACAACTGGATCAGAAGGAGTTGCACGAAGGTTAATCGATGAAGTCCTTCAAATGTTGGGCATTCAGAATATTTTGCGTGTGGAGGCATCGGGATCCCCGAAGTCCCAAAGCGAATATCTAATCATAGTTGTCCATTATAGTGGACATGTTTCATTAGATATGGAATTTCGGTGATAAAGTACTCCAGAAGATGTGTGAAAAAGTGTTAATGAGACTCACAATATCTGAAGAGACGGAGTCCATATGAACCATCCAAATGAGAGGGATAGGTTTAAGTAGATCCAAGAGTTCGATGGTCAAGTAATCTAGAGGAAACTAGTTGAGCTTCGTCGAAAATCTCCAAAGGGTTAGGAGCTAGAGTGAATCTTTCCCATCTGTTGGAAAGGACACATGGAGCATGGATCTGAGCTCCGTTAGTTTGGGGTTTAGAGGGATTAATTTGTGTTGGGGTGAGAATAAACAAAGGCCCAAAGGCCGAATCTCATCCGAGAGGTCCATAACAGTGGACATGTGGAAGATAATTAAACCCTCCATTAGTTCATAGGTTCGAGAGAATAACAAATTGGAGCAGCCAGGAATCCCGAAGCCTGAAGTTCCAAAGTCATCTGGGTTGCCCACTAGAGAGGACATGCGTCTCCAAATTAGAATATCTAGAGGGTAAATATTTTGGGAAAATAGAAGGAAGAGTAGTATATCTAGACCTTTGATCGAGTGAGGACACATGGAGGATGACCATGTCACTTCATAGTTCGACTCTCTATAGGATTGGTGGAGTTGTGTATCAAAGAATCTTGAAGTTCACAGTCTCAGAGATCATCACAGTTATCCGTTGCGAGATACACATGGTCATACTTATATTCTATTATTAAGTTCAAATCAAGGCTCTTGTAATAAGGAAAATGGACCACTAATATAAATACAACTACAGACAAACCTAACATATTTTTCTCTGTCATACGACCCCTGAATAACACGCTTTATGAGGTATACATGATTCACCTTCAACTGACCTACGTACATAAAACAATTTCTCTTATATGAACCACATACATGTATGGAAAACCCATACCAACAATTCTTTATGGTGCTATGCCTTCCTCTAGATTCTATCCTATGAAACCCACTTTCTCCTACCTCTACTCTCTTCTCTCCTTGACATGTATGATTGTTATATGGAATTCCTTCTCCACCTATCCAAACAATTGACTCATATTATTTTGTGATCCAACCCTCTTTGCATCAGCACTTGGATGAAATCTCTTCACCCAACGTGTGATATCTCCTCACTCTCATTTAAGAAAAATATCTTCTCTTCTTCTACACTCCTCACACTAGAAAAATTCCTTCTTTTCTATCCTCAACCTTGGGCTCTCACCAAACTAACCTCCTCTCAAAGTTTCTTCCTCTTTCACCCTATCCTTTCTTTTATAATCACGAGTTACAATCTACTTTTAATATCCAAAGTTATCCATGGTTTATATTACTTCTCACAGCCACTTGAAATTTAGATTACATGCTACATTCTAAGCATGTTCCTTAAATAGCTCAATTCACTAATAAAAACACTTTTACTTCAATTAATTCCTTTTAACTAAAGTAAACTCACACTAGGCTTTCGACGAATTCCACATGATAGAAACATGCTAATCCAGAAGTACCTATTTGATGCTACCACTAACATCAACACTCATTGGATATTGAATTCAATTCCACATCCAATGAGTATCCACTATGAATATGTTTTATATACCCACAATCATATAAACTGAAAACACATGAAAAAAATGTATTTCTTGGAAGAAACATGTTTTTTTTCATGTATTTATGGTTTATCTCACCATGGGTATATCAAAATGATGCAGGAGAATATTAACCACATCAAAAGGAAGAGGAAATGGAATTGGAATCAACACCTCAACACATCAAAGGAGCCAAACCCGACCTTAATCAACTTGGTAGCGGTGTGAAGATATTTTTTGATTTTATCGTTAATTAATTAGTTGTCTGTAAATTCGGGCCACCATTTGAAAGGATGGAACCATTTTAAATCCTTTACATGACTGTAATGTATTATAGGTGTGGGATATTAGCCCTGATTAGTCATTAGGTTGCATTAATTGAGTAGGTAACCGCTTGAACATAATGTAATAGTATTTAGATAGGAGGATGGAGAGAGAAGAAGCATTGGGTCCTTAGACAAGTTTCAGTCTATATATGTAGGAGATAGTCACTGTAATGGCGTTTTCTTTGAAATGAATATAACAAAGGAAATTGACCCAAATACACAGTGTTGATATTGTTTACAGTTTGACTGTGTTGTTATGTGTTTGTGAATGAATGATGTTCATAGTGAATGAATGAATAATTGAATGAGTTCAATTATTTCTCTTCTATAAGATTATGAAAGGAGTGCATGTAGAGCGCAAGGAGTGTGTGTGAAGAAGTATTTTTTGACTAAAATCGTAGAACCAATAGTGGGGAAATTTCATATGTAGAGTGTGCATATTGAGCTCAAGGAGTGCGTATAGAAACAAATTTGTGTTACTGTTTGAAATCTCAGGAGGTTGAGTGTAGAGTATACCAGGAGGGCGTTAGAACATATTTTGAAGAAAACACAGAGTGAAAGTGTTCTCTAAGGGGTGAGATTTAAATTTCATTTACCAGAAGCTTAGGAGGAGTAGCGGTTTTAAGTATCAAGAGAAAACACTTAGAAAAGTTTCTATTTTTTTAAGAATTGAAGCGTTCAAAGGTGAAGCGTAGAAGTTGAACTTCAAAAAAGGGATAAGTACGGAGTATTGAGTGGGAGAAATCCTTCAGAAAAGAATTTTGAATACTGGATAAGATCGAGGGTTGAGATTCATTTAGAAAGAGCTGAAATCTTTCAATCCATTATATGTCGGAGAAGCGACGCACTGGTTAGCTGCGAGGAGTCATCGAAATTTTGTAGAACCAAAAGATTTGGAAGAAGTAGGGAGAAATTGGTTAAATATCGAAACGTGAAATCCCGAAATTATCATGGTTGTTAATTTAGGTAGGACACATGGCGACAAATCAACATTTCGTTGATTCATGAATTGGGAAGTTGGAAGTAGAAGTTGCGATAATTTGCAAAACGCGAAATCGCGACTTGATAGCAGCCATTGGATGGAGAATTATTGTGGGACAATGATCTAATTTTAATATTTAACAAATTTGGGTATCCAAGGATCGGGATAACGGAGGTGAATTGCATCAGGAGTTCCTGCTATGCAAAATTCTGACGCGCTAGGAAGGATTGGCCCTAGGTCATAGTGAGAGGTCATATGGTTGAAGTTAACAGAGGAGCTACTATGAACTAGGCCCTTGTTGGAATTTTGGGACTCGGGGGTTTTAAAAATAGAGAGTTGGTTGACTCATATAGCCGATACGTGAAATCACAACGTGCTTTTTAAGGTAGGCATGTGGTCAGAAGGCATGGTCACGTGAAGAATATTGGTGCTTAGTGCTTGTGCACGCGGGTGAAAATGTGCAAAGACCTGTGGATTGTTTAGGGAAGGTTCCAACAGGGAATTGAAGACTGTTTTCAATTCAGTCTTGAGAAGATCCTAAGACCGAGAGGTCACATAGCCCTTGGAGAAGAGGGGGGCCTGCACCAAGTGGTATCAGAGCCTGAAAAATATCTGAACTTGAATTCAGTGTGTTTGAAATAGTTGAAGCAATGCCACTGAGGATATGCACAGGGCCACCTATGGAAAACTATGTTGTAGGAAGAGAAATAAGATAACTTTGTGCAAGGTTGGCAGTGATGGAAGCAATGAAAAGGAGAACATTGTCCGCTGGAGATGTTAGTGATGCAGAAAGTGAAGAAATAGAATTTGAAGAATTTATAGAGGAAGATGTGGCTGAAGAATGCTTACTAAAATTAGTTGTGAACTTGGGAGCTAGAGAAAATATGGACGTCCAAATGTATGAAGGTAACTTGGATGCCGAAGAGTTATTGGACTTGATAAGGTCCCTGGATAAGTATTTAGACTATGAAGATGTCGAGGAAGGAAGGAAGGTGAGACATGTTGTCGTGATATTAAAAGGACATGTAACACTATCGTGGGATGAACTACAAGTAGAAATAAGGAGAAAAGGCAAACCAAAGATAAAGAATTGGGATAGAATGGTAGCCAAATTGAAGGTTAAATTCATATCTAGGGATTACCAGATAGAGATTTTCAGAAAATTGCAGAACCTGAGATAGAGGGCTATGACAGTGAAAGAGTATATAGAAGAATCTTATAGGATGAATATTAGACTGGACAAAGAGAGAAGGATGATGAAAATCTTTCCAGGTATATAAATGGTTTGAGGTATGAAATTTAGGATGAAATCAGCATGATGATTGTGAGGACCATGGAAGATTCTTATTAGATTCACTAAAGGTAGAAGAAAAGTTGGCCAGAAACTAGAGTAAGCGAAACAGAAGCAAAGGCTTAAATAGTGGTAATGGAGTTGTTTATGATAAGGCATCGAAAGCTAAGGATGAGAATGAGAAATCATATGGTCATTTTGAAAGAGGAGGAAGTTCCCAAAGAAGACCGTTTGGTGGAAGAAATTATTTTTCTCAAGGAAGAGAAAGAAGTAGAGGAGGTGGAGTAAAATGTTATGCCTGTGGAAAGACAAGGCAAATGTCTTGGGAATGTCCCAGTAGGAAGAGAGAAGGAGGAGGATAAGAACACATTTCTGAAGCCCAAAATAATGTAGAAGTAGAAGCAGCAGAAGGAGGACAAAATCTTAGGATGAGGAAATTTCTTCTAAAGCCAGAGAAAGAAATAGAAGATTGAGTTCAATCAATGAGGTTGTTCAGGACTACTTGTAAGACAAAGGACAAAGTTTGTAAGATGATTATAGATAGTGGGAGCACTGATAATTTGGTATCAATGGAGATGGTGGAGAAGCTGGATCTGGAGACAACTTCACACCCAAGTCCATATAAAGTATCGTGGTTGCAGAAAGGACATCAAGTAATGGTAATTCAACAATGCAAGGTTGAATTTAAAATAGGAGGCTATAAAGATGAGATTTTGTGTGATGTGATTCCCATGGATATTTGTCATATTTTGTTGGGGATACCATGGAAGTTTGATAAGAATGTTATTCATGATGGGAGGAAAAACACTTATACTCTGGAGAAGAATGGTAGAACCCACATGTTATTTCCAATAGAAGAGAAGAAAGAAAAGGAAGAAGCCAGTACAAGAATACTTCTCATGAGTGGGAAGGAAATCTTGAAGGAGATCAAGAAATGCAATTTGTTGTAGTAAGGAAGCCAAGATTTATCCTTACCAATACTTCTATGGATGATTTACCTAAAGAAATACAAGAATTGTTGGAGAACTTTGCTGACATAGTAGTGGATGAGTTGTCTCATTCATTACCACCTATTAGGAGTATTAGCCACCATATTGACTTGATTCCAGGAGCCAGTTTGCCAAAAAAAACAACGTATCGATTGACACCCTGAGAGAATGAAGAGGTTAAGAAGAAAGTTCAGGAGTTGTTGGATAAAGGTTTATTCAGAGAAAGTCTAAGCCCATGTGCAATGCCAACTGTATTGAGTCCACAAAAGGATGGAGGATGGAGAATGTGTACAGATTCTAGAGATATCAACAAGATAACCATCAGGTATATATTTCTTTTACCCAAGATGGATGAATTGATGGATTGTTTGAGTAGAGAAAGCTATTTTTCAAAAATAGACTTGAAGATTGGATATCATCAGATAAGAAAGAGAGAGGGAGATGAATGGAAAACAACATTCAAGATAAATGAAGGTTTGTTTGAATGGCTAGTCATGCCATTTGGATTGACAAATGCTCCAAGTACATTTATGAGTCTGATGAATGAAGTACTGATGGACTTCGCAGGAAAATTTTCCATTGTATATCTGGATGATATATTAGTTTTCATCAAAACAGAGGAAGAATATTTAAAGCACTTGATGTTAGTGATGAGGAGATTGCAACAAGAAAAGTTGTTAATAAATTTGAAGAAAAGTTCTTTTATGAAGACAGAGCTCATATATTTGGGTTTTGTGATCTCTTCAAATGAATTGACGATGGATCTGGAAAAGGTGAGAGAAATCAAAGAATGGTCGTCACCCAGGAGCATATTCGAGGTGAGAAGTTTTCATGGGTTAGAAAGTTTTTATGGAAAATTTATTAGAAATTTTAGTGGTATATGTGCACCCATGATGGACACCATGAAGAAGAAACATAAGTATTTTAATTGGACATAGGAAGTTGAGAAAAGATTTAGAGTATTGAAAAAGAAGATAACAGAGCAACCAATTCTAGTTTTACCAGATTTTGGAAAGACATTTAAGGTGAGGTGTGATGCAAGTGGAATAGCCATTGGAGCAGTTTTGAGTCAAGATAATAGGTCAGTTGCTTATTTTAGTGAGAAGTTGAATGATTCTAAGGAGAAATATTCAACATATGACAAAGATTTTTATGCAGTGATTCAAGATTTGAAAAAATGGAGACACTATTTAATTCCAAAGGAGTTTGTCTTGTGTAGTGATAATCAAGCTTTGCAATTTATTACTAGGGAAGAGAAGTTGAATCAAAGACATGCTAAGTGGGTAGAAGTTATGCAGAATTTTACTTTTTTTATTAAACATATTTTTGGAAGTGATAATAAAGTTGCAGATGCTTTGAACAAGAGAATTTTGGTTGTACAAGAATTTCAAGTGAGGACCTTAGGGTTTGAGCACCTCAAGGAAATGTATGAGGATGACCTAGATTTTAAGGAGGCTTACAAAGAATATGAAAATCCTTTGTTGAGGAATAAAAACTCATGGTTATAATATTTGATCGAGGATGGATTTTTGTTTAAACGAAGTCAATTGTGCATACCAATATGTTCAATGAGAGATAATTTGTTGAAAGAAAAACATAGTGGAGGTTTGGCCAGACATTTTGTTCATGAAAAAACATTTTCACAACTGCGTAGTTTGTATTATTGGCCAGGTATGAGGGAATATGTAAACAAATTTGTAGACCAATATAATATTTGTCAACATGCAAAAGGAAAGAGAAAAAACATTGGTTTGTATCAACCATTGCCTATTCCAGAAACGCCTTGGGATGCAATTCGTATGGATTTTGTATTGGGATTACCTAGAACCAAAAAGGGAAGTGATTCCATATTTTTTGTGGTCGACATATTTGCTAAGCTAGCACATTTCATACCATGCCATAAAAAAAAGGATGCTACACACATAGCCAATTTGTTTTTCAGATAAGTTGTGAGATTACATGGATTTCCCAGAAGCCTAGTTTCAAATAGGGACACTAAGTTCTTGGGACACTTTTGGAGGACTCTATGGAAGAGGTTGGGAACTAAATTATCTTTTAGTTCAACATATCACCCTCACATAGATGGACAGACTGAAGTAGTGAACAGGATTCTGGGGAATTTGTGAAGGAGTTTGGTTACTGAAAAAGGTCGCCAGTGGGATCAAATTCTGGCATAGACAAAATTTGCATTTAACAATTTAGTTAATAGAAGCAATGGAAAAATTCCATTTGAGATAGTATATGGAAGACAATCGAGAGGGGTTGTAGAATTGAGAGAATTGAAACAAGATGAATTCAGGAGCACTGGAGAAAAAGATTTTTCTACAAAAATGCAAAGACTTTATGATCAAGTTAAGAGGTAGATACAGGATAGTAATCAAAAGTATAAGGACAGAGTTGATCAGAAAAGAAGGGAAGTTCAATTTGAAGTGGGAGATGAATTTTTATCTCATTTGAGGAAGGCAAGGTTTCCAAAAGGAACATATAATAAGTTGAAGATGAAGAAGATAGGACCATGCAAGATCCTTAGAAAATATACAACAAATGCTTATGAGATTGAGTTGCCAGATGATGTTGGGATATCAACAATATTCAATATTGCAGATTTGTATCCTTATAACAGAGATGAAATGGGAGAATTGAATGATCAAAAAGAAATTCAGTGGGAAGAACAAATGCCTATAGTAGAAAAACCTCAGATGGAGAAAATTTTAGAACAAAGAGTTGGAAGCAAAACTAGAAGAAATATGTATCCTTAATATTTAGTGAAATGTAAGGATCACCCAGTGGAAGATTCAAGTTGGGTAACTGAAATTGATATTTTGAAGCATGGAAAAATAGTGCAAGAGCTCATGGACAGGAGTCCATAAATATTTTTTCCAGAGGAGTATGATGTAGGAGAATCACAATCACATGAAAAGGAAGTAGACATGGAATTGGAATCGACACCTCAACACGTTGAAGGAGCCAAAACCGACCTTAATCATCTTGGTAGTGGTGCGAAGATATTTTTTTATTTTATCATTAATTAATTAATTGTATGTAAATTCATTCCACCATTTGAAAGGACAGAACCATTGCAAATACTTTACACGACTATAATGTATTACAGGTGTGGGATATTAGCCCTGATTAGTCATTATGTTGCATTAATTGAGTAGGTAGCCGCTTGAACATAATGTAATAGTATTTAGATAGGATGATGGAGAGCGAAGAAGATCTGGGTCCTTAGACAATTTTCAATCTGTATCTATAGTAGATAGTCACTATAATGGCGTTTTCTTTGAAATGAATAGAAAAGAGGAATTTGACCCAAATACACAGTGTTGATATTGTTTACAATTTGACTGTGTTGTTATGTGTTTATGAATGGATGATGTCCATAGTGAATGAATGAATAATTGAATGAGTTTAATTGTTTCTCTTATGTAAGATTATGCAAGGAGTGCATGCAGATCGTAAGGAGTGCATGTGAAGAAGTCTTTTTTTACTAAAAGATGCCGGGAAATTTCCTATGCAGAGTGTGCATATTGAGCACAAGGAGTGTGTATAGAAAAAAAATTGTGTTAAAGTTTGAGATATCAGGAGGCTAAGTGTAGAGTATGCCAAGAGGGTGTCAGAATGTCTTTTCAAGAAAAAATAGAGTGAAAGTGTTCGATAAGGGGCGAGATTTAAATTTCATCTACCAGAAGCTCAGGAGGAGTAGTTGTTATAACCCTTGATTGCACTAGATATGCTTACCTGGCGTCAGGACATCTCATTGCCAAGCCACTACCGAACAACTCTTCTTAAAAAAACCCTTTTTGAAGGCACACACACCCTGTTCCACTACTGCATGTGTGTATACGCTAGCTGACCCACTACAACCCGTGTATACCTACACAAGCATGAAAAATGGAAAGTTGTAGATGGAACTCACAGTTTTGGGTAAGTTACCTAAACCCTTTGATCGCCCATAGCCAATCACTCGATAAAGTACCTAGCCCTTTTTATCTTATTGAAGAAGGGGAAGGGGTCCCATTTGGAAGGAGGAAAATAATTGTAATGAAAATCTACCTGATTTCACATTACCTTTGTCCCAACCTTTTGCAACTAGTGTTTGAAGAGAATCATATACAAAATAAGTTGGAGTAGAGTTGAAGAGGATCCCAGGACCAGATTTGAGGAGCAGTGGTCAATCTCACTATTGTAAGGTTACTCTCACGAGATTAATAAAAAGAAGTACTTTTCTCGTCCTACCATATGAGATTGTCAATATTTAAATTTGATTATATTTTGATAGAATATCTAACCCATTAGTTCATAGATCATATGCATGTTTGGAGTTGTTTGTTTGTCTGTTTCTGAATGCAGGTCATCTTTGGGAGGATATTTGCAGTCAAGGAGCGACTGGATGTTAATGGATTGACATCAAACATGGAAACCAAGGTATAGTTACTTGATGTCTTTAACCTTGTATTAGCATATGAATAATGGGGCTTATGATTGGGATGTTGGTAAAAAGTAGGAGACTTTAGGTCATTTTTTGCAGGCATTAAAAAACCCTTAATGCTAGTCCATAGGGGGATTTCCCACCCACAACAAAATTGGCAACCATATTAGGGAGATCTCCAGGGTTCTTGGGGATACTTGTTGGGTATTTTAAATTGGTTTTATTACCTTTTTTTTGAGTTTCTGCAAAAGTCTGAGCTAGTAGGGATTCTGGTTTTCCATACCACTACTCCTTTCTTTCTTTGTTTGGTTGTTTTTGTTTCTTTTCTGAGAAGCTATAGAGACATAAGAGGCCTGTATAAGGCCTTCACACGTATACACGTGCCCTGACTTCACCGAGCCCATGTACATATGATGGCTGATGAAGGATAAATAACGTGTCTGAGTCTAGAAAATTTCTTTTTGAAGAGAGGCAGTCATCCTCTTCCCTGTCAGAAGTGATCCTTCCTAGGGGTTTTCTAGATCTAGTTCTGGGTCTCTGTTGTTGTAGTCTCTAGCCTAGGTATAACCTCAGATTAGATTTGCTTTCTAAATTTTCTTTGCAACTTTTTCTATCAAGAGTAAGTTTTTCTATCAAGAGTAAGTTTTTGTACCCTTAAGGGGTTATGGTTTTCAATACCAGTACTCCCTGCCTAAGATTAGTTGCTTGTTTTTCTTCTTTTGAGGAGAAACAAAGGCACACACGGCCTATAGTGGGCCTGAACACATGCATACACATCCTTTTGGTAGCCTGCGTGCATATGATGGTTGTTGAAGTGCAGTCGTGTGTCTGTCTAGAAAATTTTGAGGAGGCATTCATCCTCTTCCCTATCAAGATTCACTTCCTAGGTTTTTTCTTGTTTCATTATGGTCTATGTCATAGCAGTTTTAGCCTAGGTTGGATTCCAACATAGCTTTCTTTTTCATTGAAAATTTTCCTTTGTTTTCTTTGCTAGGTTTTTTGATGAGATAGTGAGTCAGTCTTATCTTCCTTTTTGGTTGTCAATAACTCCCCGTGGTCTGTGGTTGGCTAGAAGTATTTTTTGGCCTTGTCTTATCTTTATTTTTATTTTTACCTTTTTTCTTCAGAAAAGAAGAAGACATACAATTCTAAATTTTCTTGTTTCTAAAGCATAATAATAAAAAGAGAAGCTAGTTTTTTTCTTTGTTTAAGTAGTTAGTTGTTTGCATTAATCATCAGGAAAAAGATTTCTTTCATAAGTTCTTGGATGTTGACTTAGGACAATAAGTAGCTCATAGTTGAGTGAAATCTTGTTTTGAGCTTTCTGTTAAAATTTCTTAGGAAGAATTTTCAAAAAGTTGGTTAAATACTGTTAAGTTGCAAATCTTTATTTTTTGAAGAAGTACTTTGTTTTTAGACATTGCATGTTCTTCTCTTTTCATTGCTGAAAAACATCACTGGTTTCATTTTCATCTACTATGACTTAAAAAAACAACCACTAAAATTAACGATTAATTAAAATGAACTAGACTTTATGTTTGTAGGGTCCATCAACTAGTCTAGGATAGAGCCTTGATTTAGGATTGGAGAGGAAACTCTTCAAGGATGCTAAAACAAACATAAGAGTTTGTGCTAGGGAGTGTCAAAAGTTTAGTATCGTGAAAGTTATATGATACCCCCCTCTAACACAAGGGATAAACATGAGGTCGCGTAAGGAAAGGTAGTGTAGATAACCCCTCCAAATCTAGACCAAGCGTAGTGGGGAATGCATATAGAGGGTTTGTCTTGGGATTCCATTGATTTTGATTTCCACGGAGCTTTGTGGATCTCAAATCTGTTCAAGGTCCTCAGTCATCTTCCAGAACACTTTCTTTCAATACCCTTGATAGGATTTTGGCTTGATACCTTGCTCATTGCGGTCCACCTGACTATCAATTGTACCCACCTAGTGATTGTTCATGAGATGGAAACCTAGTTGCCTTTATTTTAGGGACTTACACAGGTGACTGTGGGGGTATACTGCAGTACCTAGGGTAGACATTGGGCCAGGATTTTCAGATTATACTTGGAGAGTGCTTCTGTATTCGAGTTTCACTTGCACTGGTAAGTTGCTCTAGTGTTGGTTGGTGTAACTGTTCTTCCTACTAGTTAGTCAATTGCTTGATTTTCCTTTAGGAATTTTTTAGTGTGTGCTTTGTGCTCCCTCGTTTTCCATAGTGAGTTATTCAGTTATTTCTTTGGGTCTCTGACCTAGGGTGGTATACCTCCCACTCTGTCGGTTGTGAGGAATTTTTTCTCTTTCTCTTAGAAATGTAGAGTCACCTCTGTATAGGCGTTGTTTCTATAACACTGGTTTTCCAGACTCAGTGTGTGAGACTTTTATGGACTTGAATGATCCTGCAAGGGGAGAACCTATGCATAAGATCTTCATGGATAAAGTTCCTGATGATACCAACCAAGGAAGCCCTTCACAAGGGAATTCTTGTGATTTTCCTTTCTTTGTAAACATTGGTGTCCCTTTGATGGCCACTTTGTACATTCCCGGGTTGAATGTGGGATTACCGGTTTGGTTGGGTACCATTCCAAATGTCCCAAATGCTCTTGATGATTCCCAGTTAAGAAATTTATTTCATGGGCATAATGATGATGTTCCTTCATCAGCAAAGTCTTCTCCTCCTCCTTATCCCACCTCTGGTGAAAGTACAGTTACTAGTAATCAGAAGTCTAAATTAAATAGAAAGAGGAAGAATAGTAAGAAGAAGTCACCAACCTCTGTGAATCATATGTTGAGATAGGTCATCAGCCTTTACAAGTCATGCTAGGGGAAAGAACCCTCCCTCTTTAGGTCATGTTGGGAGAAAAATTCAAGTCACTATTAGTCATACTGGTAATAAGTCTGTATCCTTGGTGAGTCATGTTATCGACCCATCACTAACCTTTGCAAGTCATGTTGGAGATGTGCAACCATCCACTGCTAGTCATGTTGGGGGCATTGATTCTGTTGAGAAACTTAGATGGATAGGACTTAAGCCTAAGTTCCCTTGTGAGCTTTGCAAGGGAGATCACCTTACTCATATGTTCCCTGGCATTCCAGAGGTACAAATACTGTGGTCCCTATCTGCAATCTCTTCTAATTCTAAGTCTTTTGAGGTTTCCTCTCATCCTATTCAACCCTTGGTTGAGAAAGTGGTCACGTCGATGCATTCAATGGATGATCCCACTCCTCTTTTGGGCGGTGAGGTTCCTTTAGACCATGTAGTATCTCATCCAATTAAACCATTGGTTGAGAAAGAGGTCATGTCAATGCAGTCTTCGACTGATCCTACTCTTCTCTTAGAGAGTGACCTGTCTACTTTCAAAACAAGGGGGCATTTTGCTCGTTCCAAGTACGCCCCCTCCAATCCATAGGATGGTTTCCTTTGATTGGAATGACCTTGTTGAGCCTTGTATTCCTTCTTCTACACTGTTTCAAATAAGGGTTGAAGTTATTTCAACAAACATTTATCGATGTATTCTGGATGAAGGATCCTCTACAAGTATTTTATCCTCCTCGGTTTGGAAAGTCTTGGGATCTCCTGAGATTGTGTCTGCTTCACATGAATTGTTGGCTTTTGAAATATGTCCTAGTGAATATTTGGGGGTTCTTCCTCAGTTTCCTATCTCTTTAGGTGGGAATACTATCCTTGTTGATCTTATAGTAGTGCAAGGCCCATTAGATTTTAATATGCTTCTCGGGCATGATTATGTATATGCTATAAACGTTGCGGTGTCTATGCTCTTCCGGGTGATGCATTTCCCTCACAATGGAAGCATTGTCACTATCAACAAGCTGACATCTAATAATCACCATCCTAATTCTATGTTATTTTAGGCTACTCCTTTACATGTTCCTAGTGTTCGTGTAGACTCTACCTCGCCACGGGCTAATTATGTGGCATCTTATCCTCGATGTTCAATTGCTTTTGAGAAGGAACCTATGAAGTCATGTTTTCCCTCTCGAGACTTGGTCTCAACAATTGATCCTTTGGTTTATCCAATGGGGACATGGGATCCCTTGCTTCCCCCTCTTGGTCCACATGATCTTGAGTCTCCTTCCGAGTTTGATCTCGTTTTTTGTAGATCCTCAAGCCCTTATGCTTGTTCTTTTTCGTTGATAGACTTTGCCAGTCCTACCTAGAGCCTCCATCATCATATGGAGTATGGTTAGTTTACTTCACCCTTTGGGACTGTCGACCCTCGTTTGCATGATTTCTCAGATTTAGAATTGCCTTCAAACGGAGCTATCCTTGAAGCCATGACTGCGGTTTCTATACTACAGGAGGACTTGCATTGTGGTTTGTGTTTTCTTCCCTTTTGGGAGACTTTCCAAGTTGACTATCAAAGAGACTCTTGGTTTGAGCCTAACATTGGGCTCTACTTGAACCTATTTCATACATGAGTCGTAGCCCCCACGGGTCTTCTTTTGAGCCCTTTTCATACCCTCTAAAAATGAAAAGATTGTCAAGCGATCTTGTTGACCTTCACTCTCGCTAAACTGAAATTTGAAGGCACATCTGTCCAGCAGTATTTTACCCCTTTTTTGGTCTAGATAGTCAGCTGTACGAACAAAGGTATACTGTAGGAGCTTCGGTTCCCTAGAAGAGTATTCTCAGGTATGATTTTAACCCTTTTTCGGGCCTAAGGGAATAAATTTACGAAAAAGGAACCCCCACGGAGTCCATAGTTAAGATCTTTTCAGACTCCCTAAAATTGAAAATATCACCGAGTGACCTTATTCCTTCACACTCATTAAAATGGTCCAGACGAACATTCCTGATGGAGTACATAGTTAAGATTTTTTCAGACTCCTTAAAAATGAAAAAAAATTCGAGTGATATTGTCTTTATCACACTCGTTAAAATGGTTTTGAATAGACATCTGGTCGGTTCTATTTTACCCCTTTTTCAAACCGACTAGACTATCTTCGAAAAAGGTAGCCCACTGGAGTCTCCTTTTATGCTTTTTCAGACTCTCTAAATATGAAAAACCGACGAGCTTACCTTCTCTGGGCTTGCTAAAATTACATCGAAGGACATTTCCATTGTGTTTATTATTAACCACGTTTTCATACCTATGTCTTTAGCCTAATGTCAGCCCCATGTTGCTCTCAAATGAACCATCTAAATAATTCCTTATATGCAAGCCCTATAGCACTTTGCCTCTGTGTCTTGACACCTTGGCCCATAGAATATTTTTCTTGAGTGTCCTTTTCCTGCATGTGTTCCTTTACTTTGAGCATCCATATGTTCCTTATGCTTGGAAATAGTAGGTCTGTGACACTTGATCCTCCCTTGTAACATAGAATTCTTTTATTCTTTTTCAAGCTTTTCAAAATTCTTGAAAAAGACGAAGAAATCAATTATGCCCCAAAAAGAGGAAGGGAAAAGTATTTTCTTTTTATTGGTAGCACATCGAGTCACCCTTGGACAAAGCACATCCTTTCATTTGTTCATCAAGCCCTAGGATTTAATATGACCTTAGGAAGCAGTTCTCGCTACATAGAGTGGTGTCCTCCTTTGTTTGGTTATTCTTCATAACATTTGGAGAGTTTGTGTTGCCTCCTGCATCGTGAACTTATGTCAACATTATGTTGCCTAAGTCTCATCATTTGTCGTGTTATTGTCCAAGGAAAGTTTTTACAAATCTTGAGTTGGCTGCTCTGCAGTTTTTCTTTTTCCCTCATGCCCGACCATCCCGAAAGTCCAATCAAGTATTTGTTCGAAATCCATGAAGCCCTCAGCTTGATCATCAAAATCCTCTAGTCCATTCCTGACAAGCCATCGAAGACCTCTGGGTAGTGAAGTCGTACACTCATATTACACTCCTACCCAAGTTGTGAAGATTTTTAAGTTGTTGCTCAAGCTCGTAAGGCCTCATCTCTAGCCATCATGCCCTATTTGCTTCTTGAAGATGGATACTATACATGTATATCTTTTTTATTTCGAGATGTAGATCTGCTGTGTATTTCTCATGGCTACACTTTATGTAGTTATATGACATGGATCTACAGTGTATTTGATTGGCAACCATTATTTTATTTCATTCTGAGCATGGGTATGCCCACCTCAGTGAGACAATTGTTATTTTGCAGATGGCACCTCCCGAACTCTGGTCCCTAGGCTCACTTGTTTCGTACGTTGGTGAAGATTGATAATGTATTTCAGCCACTAGATTTTCTTCAACCTCACACATTAGGGGGCATCTGTTATAACCCTAAATTGCACCAGATATTCTTACTTGGTATCAGGCCATCTCATTTCCAAGCCACTACTGAACAACTCTTCTTAAAAACACCCTTTTTGAAGGCACACATGCCCTGATCCACTACTATACATGTCTATATGCTAGCTGGCCCACTACAACCTACGTATACCTACAAAAGCATGATAAATGGAAAGTTGCAGGCATAACTCACAGTTTTGGGTAAGTTACCTAAATCGTTTGACCGCCCACATCCGGTCACTCGACCAAATACCTAGCCCTTTCTAGCCTATAAAAGAAGGGGTAGGGGTCCCATTTGGAAGGAGGAAAATAATTGTAAAGAAAATCTACCCAATTTCACATTCCCTTTGTCCCAACCTTTTGCAACTAGTGTTTGAAGAGAAGCATATACAAAAGTCATTGGCACACAGTTGAAGAGGAGCCCAGGACCAGATTCAAGGAGCAGTGGCCAATCTCACTATTTTAAGGTTACTCTCATGAGATTGATAAAAACAAGTACTTTTCCCGTACCTCCATATGAGATCGTCAATATTTAAATTTGATTATATTTTTATAGAATATCTAACCCATTAGTTCATAGATCATATGCATGTTTGGAGTTCTTTGTTTGTCTGTTTCTGAATGCAGGTTAGCTTTGGGAGGCGATTTGCAGTCAAGGAGCGACCAAATGTTAAAGGATCGACATCAAAAATAGAAACCAAGGTACAATAACTTGATCTCTTTAATCTTGTGTTGGCATATGAATAATGGGGTTTAGGATTGGGATGTTGGTAAGAAGTAGGATACTTTAGGTCATTTTATGCATGCATTACGGAACCCTTAATGGTATTCCATAGGGGGATTTCCCACCCACAACAATAGTGATTTTAAGTCTCCAGAGGAAACACATAGAAAAGTTTCTAAGTTTTTAATAATTGAAGCATTCAAAGGTGAAGCACAGAAGTTGAAGTTCAAAAAAGGGACAAGTACGGAGGATTGAGTGGGAGAAATCCTTCAGACAAGAAGTTTTAAGACTGGATAAGATCAAGGGTCAAGATTCATTCAGAAAGAGCCGAAATCTTTCAAGTTGTTGGACCTCAGAGAAGTGATGCACTAGTTAACCACGAGGAGTCATCAGAATTTTGTAGAACCAAAAGATTTGGAAGAAGTAGGGTAAAATTCATGAAATCCCAAAACATGAAATCTCAAAATGACCGTGGTCATTCATTTAGGTAGGACACATGGTGATAGATCAACATTTCACTAATTCATAAATTGGGAAGTTGGAAGTAGGAGTTGCGAGAATTCGCAAAATGTGAAATCGTGAGTTGATCATAGTCGTTGGCTAGAGTTATTGTGGGACATTGATCTGATCCAAATATTTCATAAATTTGGGTATCGAAGGATCGAGATAATGAAGGTGAATTGCATCAGGAGTTCTCGATACATGAAATTATGACGTGCTCGGAAGGATTGGCCCTAGGTCATAGCGAGAGGTCATATGGTTTAAGTTAAGGTAAGAGTTAGTACGAACTAGGCCCTTGTTGGAATTTCAGGACTCGGGAGTTCAAAATACAGAGAGTCAATTGACTCATATAGCCAATACGTGAAATCATGATGCATTTTTTCAGCTAGGCATGTGGTCACAAGGCATGGTCACGTGGAAAAGAATAGCGCTTAGTGCTTGTGCACGCAGGTGGAAATTTGCAAAGACCAGTGGATTCTTTAGGGAAGGTTCCAATAGGGAATCAAAGACTATTTTCAATTATGTCTTGAGAAGATCCTAAGACCGAGAAGTCATGCAGCCCTTGGAGAGGAGGGGGGTATGCACCACAAAAGTATGCAAAGTGGGTACTCATTGGATGAATAATTTAATTATGCATCCAATGAGTGTGTATACTTAAAACTTGAGTAAACCTATAAATAGATAAATTGAAAATACAATTAAAAAGGGTATTTGCTTTCCTTTCCCTCCAAACATATTTATGCTTATGGTTGATATCATCATCTGGAATTCTATTAGTTTATTTTGGTATTACCTTTTTTTTTTTTTTGAGACCCATTTTGTATCTCAAAATTATTCTAATGGAAACATCCTCTTTTCTAAAGCAAGGTGCCACATTCTTTGCATCTTGAATATGGATGCTTATATGGATCCAAAACATTGACAAACAACTATTAATACTATGGGTTCTCCAAACAATTATGAAAACAACTATCAACACACAAATTTTAATAGTCAGATTATATAGCATGTTACTTTTATGAATATGTCAATAATCCATTTTTTTTAACATGAAAAATGAACCATGGTTTTATATTTTTTGGTGTTGGGGAGGTTTTAATCAATAACCTCTCGATCACTTAATAACACCCATGAGAATTTTCTACAATTTACAAAGAGTATTAAAAAAAAAATTGATGAAGTATTTAAAATAGTTTACATCACATGGCACTGGTAAACAATTCATGAAAATCCATCATCTCATCATATGAATTCACTGAAGAGGAAGGGACCCACCATCCTTTGACCTATATCAAGTATATGACATCCATTAATTAGGTAGTGAAAATTCTCTAGATTTGATGGAGGACATTACAGTTTGGGAAAGATGTGCTCCCATCCAAAACTCCTTGATGAGCCGACACTCACACATCTTGTCGAATATTATAGTATTTAATGACACAAAACATCATTTATCTAGAATTGAGTTGGCTTTAATACATGGGACTATTTTACTTGAATTGAAAATGAAAAATTAAACATAATATAAGTATACTATGAGTAACAAAAAAAATCATTTTTAGTAACAATAATGTCTTTAGGCATCTCGAGCGGTCGAACTTCCACTAGTGTGTTTCTAACTGTATTAGTTCTGACTAAATCATGAGTTCTTAAGTTTGTGTTGAATTGTGGGATATCGTTGTTATTATAGGTTTATCGTTGTGTTGAATGAGAACGCATAGCAGTGGGTTTGTGGAATAATACCAAAATTTGGTTAGCTTTGGAAAATCAAATGGTTGATTATACATCAATAATTAAAATAACTATATATTTAAAATCTAAGAGATAAGAATTTGTATCATATCGTCCTCATTTTATCCATGTTTATCATGGTAATGCATATTTCCTTTTCCACATTTTATATTTCTTTATCGTGTTTGAGTGTGGAGTAATGACTATTTGTTTGGGTTGGTATTCAAGAAAGTGACAAGGCGACTAAAATTACATATATTGTGAGGGTGGGCCCAATATATTTTTGAGACACTCCACGCAGGGTGGAAAAATGCCAAGAAAAAGGGCTTCAAGACAATATTATGCCAATGCACTACCTATTCCATGTACTAAACAATTTCACAGTTAGATAATTGTATTGATTTTCTTATATACAAACGAGAAGCATAACAATGAATAACCTATCCATGGAAAGAAATAATGATTACTAGATACAACTACTACAAACGATAAGGACTTGCACATTGATTCTACATTTGGACAGAAGTATCAATGTCTTGTAAATTTCAACATAAATTTTTTACAATAACACCATTCCACACTCCATCAAATAAAACATTCCAGAAGCTAGAAATGTAGGGAATAAATAACATATTGGTTGGAATAATTTAGATCATATGGTTGTATGTGTGTTGTAGAAATTTTGGTATATTAAATAAATAAATGTGATCTTCTATTATATAGATATAGAAAAAAAAAATAATAATATTGATATTACAATAAAAAAAATATGTAATGTTGTCAAGTACTACAAGCGTGTTCACAGGGTATAACAAAATTGAAGAAAAACACACCAAAAATTGAGTGCTTCGTTTATCATAACCTAAAAGATGACTTCTACCACAAATTATTATGAATCATAACCACCATTTGTAAACGTTATTTACAAGTAAACATGTCTCTAAGCTTTCTAGGATGTCTAAAACACTGAGTCAAATTTGAAATTTGCGAAGGGAGGGTCTGAAGCATGTCATCAATTCATTCCAAGTTGCATGCGTTGGGTGCACTATATCCCAAAAGAAATTCGATTCTAGATGGATGCACATGATATAGATAGTGTTTCTTTCCTTCTTTATAACACCACATTAACCAATGCAACGGGGTTTCAATGCCTCCTTGAATTTCCTTGCACATAAAGAAATTTGCATGTTCAATAAATATTCAACATTGTACTCTATTGGCATATGCAAGAATTAAATTATTATAAGAATATTAAGAGGGAACATAATGTAAAACCATAGTGAGTTGGATGTTGAATTAATTTCCATAGAATATGATTACTAGTCCAAAAGCACAAATATTGCATCTATTGGAAACTTGGTTTTCATTGATGTTAACCCTAGAAGTCTCCCCGAGGCAGGTTCAGAAGCCCCTAGGAGTGATGGGTTTATTTGAAGTAGCATCCAAATTGGTCCCATTATGGAGTATATTTAAGCATGGCCATCATAGGAAGACGCTTTGTATAATCCTACAATATTCTTGAGTTGTTGAGAAAATAAATTACAATGTATTGTAAGAAATCAGAAAGAACTGGAGGTATGGTCATGAATCCCAGAGTTTATTGAAGAAAAGTACTATAAAAGACATTGAAAATGAAAGAAACACCCATATGGATTGATAGTTTTGTTCAATTCATTTCAAATGGTATGTGGCACAACAGGTGGTTCCTCACAGTTGAGGAGATATTCCCTCTTAAAGATGAATCCCTAAAAGAAAGTAAAGAATCCCTGGGTTTAAGGAAAAGGAGTTACAATTCAACCCAAAAATTAATTAAAGGAGAAAAATGGTTATAGAAAAGAAGTCATAGATCGACCCTAAATTCAATTAAATGAGTTACCTGGAAAAGAATAAATACCCATCAAGAGCCTCTCATTTGATCATCAATCAAGATTGAATGGAAGTAAGTACGTGATCTCTTATCAAAACTGAAGTATCGGGGGAGTATGAAGGAAGGAAGTCTCAGAGTCGTAGATGTTAGAAGATTTTTTGGTAATCCTATTTGAGCATAACTTTGCAGGGCAAGCATAGGGTTTCCTATGAGGCTCCCACAGGTTGTCTAATACTTGTCACACAAGGACCTATTATTTTTCAAGTCCAATCTAGCAAGGCTGACGAGAAGTTTCAAGATGGTGTTATCTTCTTGATTCCAAAGCTGAGGAAGGTTTGATGATATGATATCTTACGAGCCATATTCTTTACATGATAACAGATATGGTTCTCTATATGTTTTGATGTTCATGCTTGAGGCATATCTTGAGATTTTGGTATATACTTTAGGCATATTTTCGAAGTTATGGAATATGGTTTGATGCATATCTTGGAAGGTATGAAACATGTTTGAGACATGATTTGAAACATGTTTGATCCATATTTTGGAACATGCTTGAGGATTGTAGATTGGATATTTTGGCACATGGTTTTAGGTGTATCTTGAATATTTGGTATATGTTTTGAGGCATATCTTGCAAGTTATGGCACATGTTCGAGGCATGTTTTGGAGTTTTTTTTGGAAAATTAAGGATATCGTGGAGGTATTGGAACATGGTTTGATGCATATCTTGGCATGTGGTTTGATGCATATCATGGTGATCTTGAGAATATGATTTGAGGGATGTTATTGGTGATATTGGCATAAGATTTATGTGGTTGAACTACTTTTGATGATGATGATGTATCAATATCAGTGATAATAATAGTGACAACTTGATGATGATGATGTATTAGTATCAATGACAGTGGAAGGCACATGATGATGATGTATCAATATCAGTGATGATTATAGTGACATTTTGAGTCTCTTATTTATATTACTAGAAGGTTGTGTGGCACATGAGAATATTCATGTCTTCAAATAGTAGGTTGGTGATTGCAAGGGAGTTGCAACTTATTTTGAATTGGTGCTCATAAACAAAGGGTTTCGAGCCTCTTACCAGTTAGTGTTGGAGAATATATGGATTTGGAGCTTCCTTCAGGTTGGAGCCTCCTTCTAGTTGGAGCCGGAGAAATTATGGATTTGTAGCTTCCTTCAGGTTGGAGCCTATAAAAAGGGGTTCGATGCCTCCTTCCAATTGGTGTTGGATAAGTTTGGAAGTTGGTGATTGTTAATCCCTAATATTGTCTCATTACCCATTAATTGGGGCATATTAGATTAGTAATGTTATTTTATTTATGTCGGTTTTATTCCATTAGTTGTAATTATACCTCCTAGTCTCCTATATATACCAAGGAGACATTTTTATTTGGAATCATCCTGTACTTGAACATTTACGTGGGGTAAAAGGAGGTTTCCCCCTAGAAGAGGTTTATTATATGAAATTATCTCTTTTTGAAGGCGTTGAGTACTTATTCTGATTATTTTCTATGCTATATTGATATTTTGTTCTTAACATATGGTATTAGAGCTCAAGGTCTTGGGGTTTCACTGCTACATCTGAGATACTGTGGAATTTTCACTATAACTTTTTTTCTACAACGATTCAGAAGGAATATCTTGGAGGATATTTATTATATAAATCAAGGTATGTTGGGTTACAATTTCATCTCCTGGGGCCTTATAATTCTGGAGATACAACCTTGTTAAGATAGGGTTCTGGAATCATCCTGAATTGAGTCATTACGGAATTTTTGCTATAATTTTTTTTCTGTAATGTTTTCAACCCTGAAATATGGAGGATATTCTCAAAAATTAGTAGGTTATCTGTGGTATCAATTTCATCTTCTGGGTCATCCTAAATTTGTATATACACCCTGTGGAAGATAGGGTATCTGACTAGTCCTATTGACTAGTCTCAAAAAGGTGTTCCAGGTAAACCAATCATAAATTCCCCCTAGAGTATCCAAATTAGTGAGACCTATTGCATTGGATAGTGGACATACTATAGTAGTTTTGGTACGAGTTTCATAATTTTATATCCATTATTTCTTGCGGGGCACGCTATACAAGTGAGATATTATGGAAAGGACAAAAATAAGAAAGTTGTGGGGAAGTTACCGTAAATTCCACTTGGCACATCCAATTTTTATCAGACCTAGGGGATTGAAGAGAGGAAATCTCAGAGACCTACAAAAAATAAAATCTCATACTCAGAAGGGCCGAAATTTTGGAGATACAATAAAAGGAAGATTGTCTAGTAGAACCACCTCAAAATCAAGGTTTAAAGTGATACTTGGCCAACATGCCACCAAAAAAGGGAACTTCCACACCAAATAAGCCTCCAGACAATCCTACTTGGACTCTTGATGAAGGTGAAGAAATGCATAGGGACATAAATGAACTAAAAAATAATATGGATTCAATGGAATCTAAGTTGGATACTAAGATGGATTCAATGGAAGCTAAGTTGGGTACTAAGATGGATGGTTTAAAAGGGGATATCATGGAAGGATTGAAAAAATTCCTAATAGAGAGGACACCTGAAAGTGAAAATGTATCCCATGAAATTCATGATGAGGACACAAGGA
>JASDQU010819759.1:37098-54325 GCA_032191745.1 Picea mariana
TGTATATCTTTCTGATTTCGAGATGTATCTCCGCTGTGTATTATTCGTGGCTACTCTTTATAGTTATTTGACATGGATCTATAGTGTATTTGATTGGTAGCCATGGTTCTGATTTATCCCGAGCATGGGTATGCTCACCTCGGTGAGACATTTGATATTGTTTGCAAATGGAACCTACTGATTCCTGATTCCTGGGCTCACTCATTCAGCATATCAGTACAGATTGGTAAAGAATTGGTAATTTATTTCGGCCATCAGATGCTCTTCTAACCTCACACATTAGGGGGCATCTGTTATAACCCTAAATTGCACCACATATTCTTACCTGGCATAAGGACAACTCATATCCCTTCCTTGCCAAGGCCATGCTGAACAAACTCTTTAAGAACCTCTCAAATCAAGTAACCCGCACCCTAACCCATTACTGGGCGCGTTCGAACACTGGTAGGCCTTCTACTGCACGCGTTGGAACACTGACTGGCCCACTACAGCCCGCGTTTACCTAATAAAGCACAAAAATAGGAAAGTTGCCGATGGAAGGAAAAGCTTTGGGTCAGTTAAATGGAACTCCCAGCCATGCATGGCCGAGAGTTCATCCAAAAACATAGCTCCTTCTAGCCTATAAAAGAAGGGGTAGGGGTACTATTTGAAAGAGGAAAATCATAGCAAAGAAACTTTGCCCAATTGCCGAATCTGTTTTGCCCCAACCCTTTAGCCTTTCCTCAAGCTTCAGGAGAATTCAAGAAAAGCAGTTGGAGGACAAAAGAGAGGAGGAGCCCAGGATCAAGATCAAGGAACGGTGGTCGATCTATATTATTATTGTAAGTTGATTCATCTTGAGATTAATAAAGAATACTTTTCCCGTCCCAATGCATGAGTTATATATGTTTTATTGGTTTATTCTTAATCTCTAACCCTCTAGTAGAACAATAGCATGCATGTGTAGTGTTTTGTCTTGATTGCAGGATCATCTTTGGAAGGAGCGGCAGAAGCAAGCGGATAAAGCGCAACAGAGGATCTACACAAAACATCAATAAAAAGGGTAGTAGGTTCTTTCCATGTTTGCATGTGAAAAAGGGTTTTAGGTTTGGGGTAGAAGGTCAAAAGTAATTTCTTAAGGGTCATGATCTGCATGCAAGTTTAAGCCCTATCTTGTTAGTCCGTAGGGTATAATTTCCCAACAACAGAATATCATCCACATCGACCACTATGGTCATTTCTTCCAATGGTTTTTTATTGCTACAGATCCTTCGTGGAAACTGGATAGGTTGTCTGAAATCTGGTGGTGCCATATTCTTGCCTTTGGGAAAAATCTACTGTAGATCTCAGTTGGGTTCTTCAGAATATCACACTTACTCGTACTTTGTTTTCTCTCTCACTCAATCACTCAAAAATCACAAGTGTTTTGTATTTTCTCGACTTTTCTCTTTTTATAGACTCTGTCATTAATGCTCTGACACATCCTTTATTTTCTTTTTGCATGTTTTCCACTTTTCTGGTCATTCTTCATCCCATCATGTGGTTTTTACTTTTCATGCTTGCAGTATCATGAATTATATCACACCAATTTTCTATTGTTGTGCACTGTTATTCTCAATTATATGTCTATCACTTAATCTTCTAAATACTTATTTTTGGCTTTTTCTTCATTTTTCTAGTTTTTTCTTCTTTTAACTCCTACTATTTACAATATATACAAGTCTACTTGTTTCACTGTAACTAATAAGGGTTATTGGGTATATAGTCCCTATACAATTTCAGTCAACTATCATTCACCAGACCTTGAACTTCCTTTCCTGCTAAGTCTTGCAGTTGTACAACACCTCCTTCTATGATAGGCGTTATCTAGTATGGCCATAGCCAATTCATTCTAAGCTTCCCTGTGTGTTGCAAATACTTACTATAATAGAGGAGAACCAGATCTCCTTCCTTAAAATTTTTATTCTTGATATGTATTTCATTCCATGCTTTATCCTTCACTTTATGTACCTCCTGATGGAAACCTTCTATGATTTTATCCTCTTCTAATTCCATCAATTGTGTCGGTATTTCCCGTGTTTAACCCCTTTCTGTCATATCTGTAATTGTTGTAATGGATATAATTGGTATCAAATAATCTAAGCGAGCTAATGCTTCTTGTCCATACAAAAATATAAAGTGTTTCTACCCTATTATCTTCTTGCATGAGGTTCTATAATCCCAAATTATTGTTGGTACCTTCAAATCCCAATCATCTTTGTTCACATTACAAATATTTTTCAAGGCATTCTCCAAAATCTTGTTAAAGGATTCGACTGTTCCATTAGCTTGAGGGTGATAATAATTTATCTTCTGATAATGTATATTAAACTCTTCAAGCTTTGCCTCAATTGTATTGTTAATAAAGTGAGTCCCTTGATCACTCATCAATATTCTTGGGCATCCAAACCTTGTCACTACCTGTTTAAATAAAAAGCATTTTGTAGTCTCTGCACTGAAATATTTTACTAGTGTTACCTCAACCCATATGGTCAAGTAATATGTCATTGTAATAATATATCTAACTATTGATCTTGTTGTTGGTCCATTTATTAGACCTACAAAGTCTACTTCCCACTTATCAAATACTTACAAAGTAACATGAGGTCTCAATGGCATCTCATTCGTATTCGATGGCTTCAAAAATCTATGACAAACATCACACCTCTGACAGTATTCCTTTGAATCCTTATGAACTGTTGGCCACCATAATCTTGCACACAATTCATTCTTCATAGTATCTTTTCCTACATAGTGTTCTCCAACAATTCCTTCATGTGTCTCATCCAAAATGATAGCCCTTTCATGCTCCATCACACATCTTATCAATATGTTATCTTCTTCAAGTTTTTATAAATGATCTACAATTAATTAATAGTATACAACTCTAACCACTAAATTTTTCTTCTGTGTAGTAGTAAATTCTCATAGTGCAAATCTTGTACTAAAAAACTCAATAATTTCATCAAAATACTCATAAGCTATATGTACTGAAAACGATTGTGCATCTGGAAATCTTTATTCCAAGTTATTGGGTTCTTCTCCATTAGTTGTCTTAGATAAGTGATCCGGTCCTGTGTTCAATATTCCAGGCTTCACTACAAATTTTAAACCAAAATCTTGGAATAATAGTAGCCATCTACATATCCTTCCCCCCAACACTGGCTTGTTAACTAAATATCTTATAGTAGAATTATCTATAAACATATTGAAATGTTTCCTTAAAAAGTAATGTTTGTATTTCTGCAAAGCATACACCATGGCTAATCCTTCCCTTTCTATAGTGTTATAGTTTTGTTATGAATCTGATAAATTTCTACTTGCAAATTCAATAGGGTGATATATATCGCCTTCTCATGGTTGTGTCAATACTTCTTCTAATTCTATTCCAGATGCATCCACATGCACATGAAATTATTTAGACCAATATGGAAATACTAAAATTGGTGCAATAACCATATTCACCTTCAAAATATCCAAACTCTGCTCGCATTCATCATTCCAATGATACTTAGTGTCTTTCTTCAACAATTTATCCATTGGCATGGTAATCTGTGCATATCCCCTTATGAACTTCCTATAATATCCCATATGACCCAATGTACTCTTCAACTGACTCACTGAATTTGGTTGTGGTAAGTAAACTATGACAATAAGTTTAGTAGAATCAACCAACAGACCTTGTTTACACACCACATGTCCTAAGAAAATACCAAAGTTGCATTGAAAATACATTTCTTAATATTCAAATATATCTGACATTGTCTGCATATTTCCAACATTAGCCTTAATACTTCAACATGATCCTTCAATAAATTGAACATTGTCCAATCATCCAAGTAAACTTCTAAAAATTTATGAATAAAGTCCTTAAAGGTTTTTACTACTATCCTTGAAAAAATGGTTGGTGCATTCTTCAACCCAAATTTCATAATTGTATACTAAAATGATTCCCACTCTATAGAAAATGTAGTATTTTGTCTATATTTCGGTGCTATCCAAATATGACGATATCCTAAAAATCCATCTATAAATGAATAAGATTCTTGACCCCGGACATTCTCCAAAACTTCGATTGTAAATGGAGTTGGAAAAAGATCATGTAGTCAATCATCATTCATTTTTCTCAAGTATACACAAATCCTAATTCCTCCTTTTGTTTTCTCCTGCACCACCATGGGACTGATCCATTATGATTCTTCCACAAGTTCTATGACACAAGATTCTAATATCTTCTCAATTTTTTCCTTCACTTTCTCCTTGTATATTGGATTCAATTTGTAAGGTATCTATCTTATAGTTATAGATTTTGGCTTCAAGGGGATCTTCATATCTCCAAATTCTCCTTATAATCCCTTAATATCTGAGAATGTTGTTGGGAACAAGTCACTGTACTCGTGCAATAATTCTATGATTCTTTCTACTATCTGATTTTCCCAATAATCACCAATAATTTCCATATTTAGGTTTTCTACAGTTCCAATGTTTACCTTCTTGATATTTAATGGTGCATCATAATCTTCTAAATCTATCTTGGGAACTTCTACTTCCCTTTCACCTTCCACTTCTAGTATCTAGATATTGTGTGAGTTATCTTTTGTTGGATCTTCTTCTTCTACGACATGATAATAGGCTAATAAATATCTTACAGTCTATCTATGTTGATTATGATATGTTGGGACTATTTCAAATTTTGGTTCCTCAAATATTTTGTCTCTTACCACCTTCAGTGTTGTATCTATTTATGGACTCTCATGTTCAAAGGAAAATGTAACCACAAAATTATGCTGCATTTATTCCCAAGTAGCAGTTTCTCTAGAGTGTTCCTGTTTTGTGTACTAGTTCCTTGGGATTCCTTCTAGTGTGTGAATAAAATGGTGTGGCCATTCTTCTGGGGGTACTAATATCCATTGAACCATGAATCTATATACATGTTCTTGGGGCTGTCCAAATCCATCATATTTATCTTCATATCTATGATCCTTCTCTTCTTCGAATCTAATACACATTAAACTTTTACACCGAAACCAATTTTTGATCTTCTCCTTATGTGTATCACACCATATTGTAGGTGTGTCTTTCAAAGAAATATCTAATACTAGTAATCTCTGACTTTCTACTACTTCTAGTTCAAATTGCATAAAAAACTCTTCTAAGTCATTCATACCATAAAATCTAGGAGGCTCTCTTACCTCTAAACCAAACCATCTCAATGTGCATGAAATTATGGCACATCTTCTAGAAGATAATTTATGTAGTCGCTGCTGTCATTTTTCTAGTCCTGTGTCAGAGTCTGAAGAACAAGAAATAATACTCCTCCAACTCAACATTCAATCTGCAGTTGGGCTAATATAATGATCTTTGCAGGCAGTTGTTTTGTATAATTGATTGGAATTTTCTGTAATAATATTATCTGTCACGGGTTCCACATACCTTCCTTCATTTGAGGGATCCAATGACACAATAACTCTATACTCCCTTGATTCAAAGATCATCTTCCTTATCTTCAAGATAATAATAGTCTAGTTATGAAAATCCCAATCCAAACCCAATAATGTTCGATATGGAAAAGTGTTTTCCACTATGTCAATGACTTCAAAGTCTATGATGGTGCACACACCATATAGATGTACTGGAATCCTCTTCAACCTACCAAATGGCGTCACTTTATGTTGATTTGCAAACTTCAAATGAATAGGTGAATACCCCAATTGTGGTTCTCACATAGCTTCCCAATTCTTCTTTGGTAGAAAATTGAATTCAGACCCTAAGACTAGTATGATATCCCCCATATCGAAATCTCCTATGTTGGAATTCAATCTGAATTCCCTGCTTGTTCATCTCTTCTTATGGACCTGATTTACTCCTTTTAACCCTTCTTTCCTAGAATTACACATTTATAACAAATTCTCCAGTACTTGTGAGGATTTTCTATCACTCATAAATTTTAGACATGATACCAAAACGTTTCTTCAGTTACTTACTTTCTTGAATTCTTCTCTTTGCTGGTCTGATCAAATAATGGAGGCATGGAATACACTAGTATCTCATATATTGTCTTCTTTCCTGAAGTGGACAAAACATTTTCTTTCAGAATCTTCTGTTTAGCCTCTTTGAATATCCCTTTTTCTTTGTGTGCATCAAACTTTTGTTCAAGTGTTGTATTCTTCCTAACGCACTGGTACTAGTGTTGATCTTTCTTGGTTGCATCTTCTCCTTTCTTGGATCCACCTCTAGTAACTATATTAATCTTCTTACCATCCTCTTTTTTGTTTTCCACAACAATACATTGTACGTTATGATTGGTCTGGTTCCTCTTTTCCCATATCTTTATCAAAAAAGTTGGACAATCCTCTGTTTCATGGTTTGTTGCATGATAATACATACATGTCATGGGTGGTTGTGGGTAGTCTCTTGCATAGTGCCCTGGTTTCTAACAGTTATCAAAAAATATTGGTCCTCGACCTCCTCCAAAGCCTCTTCCTCCACAACCTCCTTCTCTAAAACATCCTCCATTTCCTTGATTATCTTTGTGTGGTGTATTATATTAGGGTCCCTAATTATACTCTGGTTGCACAATATTGTACAACGGTGGTGCTACACACTACTGTAGTGGTGCTCCAAACTGCTGTGCATTGTTATATTGTGGTTGTACTTGAAATTGTAGTGCGAGATTATACTATGGCTTCTTTGCGTTATTATATTGCAGTTTCTACGTAGATTGTCCTATTACATGTTCATCCTACACATTGTATGTATCTAAAATACTTTCTTTCATCATCTCCAAGGTTCTACAATCCTTGTCTTCATGTCCAATTGAATTTAAAAAATTACAAAATTTACTCTTTGGTACTGTCTAATACTTCTGCATTAGGGGGAAATGATAGGGATCATGCCCATGTGTTTTGCAAATACCATACCATGGTCCTGCTGAAGCTAAACGGTTTTTCATACGCACTCCAATATATTGTGCAAATAATGGGCACTTATTCTTATGATGGCCTTATGTCCTACACATTGTACACTAGACATCTTCTCTTTTCTCTTTTCCTTTATTCTGACTCAACTAGAATTTCAAGTTCTTCATATCCTTCCCCAATTATTCCACAACTAGGTCGGTATGTTTATACTGATTTTCCTCTAACTGTACGGATTCTTGTAGAGCCTCAACCTAGCTATGGAATTTCTGCTACCGCAAATGATACTTCAAGTGTGGCAATAAATAGTTAAAAAATTATTTTCTATGTTTCATATTAGTAATAGGGTACTTCAAATTAACTTTTAGCCTCTTGAACTTCTGGTCCACCTCCCAAACAGATTCTCCTGGTTTTTTCTTAGCTTCTATAATTTCATTCATAAACTGGTCCTCTAAGCTTGGTTTCTGAAATTCATTTATTAAATGCCTCTTCACCTCTACTACAATTGTAGGCACTCACATTGGATTATTTGTTGTGAGCCCCATCTACTAGTCTAATGTGCATCCTTTGAATGTGATTTCCAACTCTGTAACCTTTGTTTCTTGACACAGACACCCTTGCCCTCGGGCCCTGATCCGCACAAAATCTTCACTAAAACCACACCAAGGGTTAATCAAACCCTTTATTTGAGCCACAAAGGACTTTGGGTTTTGAGAGTTCGAGAGTCCCAATGTATTTCCACAGCTCTTGGAAAATGTCAAAATGCGAAATGTCAATGAAGGTTGACTACTCCAACATGACGAGCACATGCCACCTATTACCCACTAGTTTCAACTTTCGGGACTTTGAGTGAACAACCAACAGGCGTTCCTCTTACCTTATGATTCCCCTAATTCTAAAATGTCAAAATTCCGAAATGGGCTCAATGTCCCAAGGAATGTGAGATCGATGGCCTTTCTGAATTTTCATCGAAGCTCGATCCCTCCTTTAACTTCCACTGCACATATCCCTCGACCGAGACTTGGGACCCACCTTTTGGCATTTCTCCCTTCATGATTTCGAGAGTTTTGTTGATGATGCAACTCCACTTCTTGAGTCCTAAAACCCCGAAACCCGATTGGTACCCAATGACTATTGTCCCTCAACCTTTTCGGGAATTTTTCCTTTCCCTCTTCGGGATTTCGCGAACCGGGAGTTTGAAACTCTGGATTCCAAAACTACAGCCTCCTCTACTTCCCAAACTCTGAAAAACCGAAATGCCGAAATCCCACACCAAATGCATGCTGCATTTCACAACTTTGGGATTTTCAATGCAAAGAGTCCCAGTTGCTTATCATCAGAATTTCTAGTATGCCGAACCCCGAATTACCAAAATTCCAAAATTCCACAGCTGATAATCCTTTTCGCGATATGGGAATTTGCGTGACCAAGGATTTTGGATTGCACTCCAAACTTGTGAATCCCTAATCCTTGAAATGATTTGATGGCTCAAACAGAACACGATCAATGGTCCACATTGATTCTTGATGTCAGGGTGGTAGATTAATCCAACTCCTAACCACCTTACATCTCCTCTAGATCCTACAGTCCTCGTGACTTCGTGAGTTCTCCACGGAGAATTTCAAACACCATATGCACTCTTCAATGACCCCTGTCCAAACGACTCGGTGTTCTCCCTCCTGAACTTAACTTCTACGAGATGATTTCAATCTTTGTCTCCCTTTAAGGACTTTAAAGGTGTTATCCTTCCTGAGTTTTCACCTGTAAACTCAAGCTTCCCAAAAGGATCCCTGCTCACACTCCTTGTGGAAAATCTTCAAATAACCTCTGTTTATTTGAGTCTCCGACCCCATGCACTCTTTGCAACAGAAATATCTCAATCTTCTTTCTGGATTTTATAAAATCCAAGGCTTCAATTGGCCTGCGCACACCTTGCACAGATATGTGCTTCACCTGCACTTTAGTTGGTATCATAACAATGGTATCTTTCCTGAGCTCTCTAAGATAAAATGCAGACCCTCATCAATGCACACCTTGCGAATGTTCACTGCACTCCTTGCAGGAATTCTCAGGAAGAGAAACAATTGAAACTCATTCTTCTCCTCTCTCAGACTTCATACATTCACCATGAAATCATAAACACAACACAACATTGAAACAAATGCATAACAAAGAAGAAAATCAACTGTAAACATACCATTCAACAAATGTAAACAATAAGCATCATAACACCATGAAAGTTGAGTCAAAGCTTCATATATTAACTCAAGTGCTCCTGTACATGGGTTCTTCTCTACAGCTCTCTTCTACAGCTCTATAGCTTATGAATTCTGAATGATCATCCCCAAAATTACAATGATACAAGGGTGAGGATGTCTATATCCATTTTCCCTCCTACAATTCTAAACTATCTAATCTATTAAATTAAATCTACCTACTTGCATTCATTACGCATAAATGCCTTTACATACTACAGATGAGAGAAATGCTCAAGATATGTTTACAACATCTAGACATAAGTGTAAGTATGCTTCCCTTAACTGTTACATTAATGTCCATTCATTAATCTCAAAACACTTCAAAATGTGCGTTGGTGCTTTTCCAGTTGTCTCTCACTTTTACGTTGCTTGCTTGGATGGCTGCTTATGATGCTCCTGCATCATACTCCCTCGCTTGAAAATTTTGATGAAATCTTGTTCATGAGCTCTTGCATGGTCTGTCAATGCCTATGAATTGTTGCTCCATCCTCCCAACTGGCATCTTCAACTGGATGTCCCTTCCATTTGACCAAGTATTCAAAATACTCTTTTCTCCTGGTCTTTTTGCTAACCCTTTTGTCAATTATTCTTTCCATCTGTGGCTCTACATCTACAGGCATTTGGTTTGTCCATTGAACCTATTTCTATTCCTCCTCTGTTCCTACGTCCTCATCTCTATAAGGGTACAAATTCGCAACATTGAATATCGGTGAGATTCCAACCCCATTGGGTAATTCAATCTCATATGCATTTGCCCCAAATTTCCTTATGACCTTGCACGGTCCAATATTTTTCATCTTCAACTTATTATATGTTCCCCTTGGGAACCGCTCCTTCCTCAGATGCACAAGAATCAGATCACCAAATTCAAATTGAAGTTCTCGCCTATGTTGATCTTCTCTCTGCTTGTATTCTTGACTTGAACTCTACAATCGCTCCTTAATTTGGTTATGAAGCTCCTTCATTCCTTCTGCAAAGTCCTCTGCACTAGCACTCCTGAATTCATTTTGTTCTGAATCATTCAATTCAGAAACTCCCCTTGGATGCATTCCATATACAATCTGGAATGGAATCTGCCTTGTGCTACTATTGAGTGAATCATTGTAAGTTAATTTCACCTGTGGTATAATGTGATCCCATTAACTGTGGTAATTAGTCACTAAACTTCTTAACAAATCTCCCAAGATCCTATTCACAACTTTTGTCTGTCCATCCATCTGAGGATGATATGTTGAGCTAAAAGGCAAACTTGTCCCCAAATTTTTCCGTAAGGTCCTCCAAAAATTCCCTATGAACTTGGTATCTTGATTAGACACAATACTCTTTGGCAAGCCGTGAAGTCTGATGACTTCCTTGGAAAACAAGTTCACAAGATGAGTCATGTCACTGGTTTTTTGGCATGGTATGAAATGTGCCATTTTTAAAAATCTGTCAACTACCACAAAGATCGAATCATATCCTCTCCGTGTCCTTGGTACTCCCAATACAAAATCGATTCTCACTGCATCCCATGACCTTTCAAGTATGGGAAATGGTTGGTATAACCCTGTGTTCTTCCTTTTTTCTTTCATATGTTGACAAATTCTGCACCTGTCCACAAATTTATTAACATCTGTTCTCATCCCTGGCCAAAAATATGAGCCATTCAACTTTGAGAACATCTTGTCATGACCGAAATGTCCGGCCAATCCTCCACTGTGTTTTTCCTTCAGCAGATTCTCCCTCATGGAGAATTTCAGAATACATAGTTAATTTCCCCTGAACAATAATCCATCCTGGATCATGTATTCATCCCATTGGCTTCGGTCCCTGAGAATTGGATTCTCATATGCTTCATATGCCTCTTTAAAATCTGGGTCATCCCTGTACATTTATTTGAGGTTATCAAAACCCAAAGTCTTGACTCTGAATTCCTGCATAAGAAAACATTTCCTGCTCAAAGCATCAACAACTTTGTTAGCATTTCCAGAAATATGCTTAGTCACAAAAGTAAAATTCTGCATGAATTCAACCCATTTAGCATGTTTTTGGTTCAACTTCTCCTGTCGAGTCACAAATTGAAAAGCGTGATTATCGTTGTACAAAACAAAATCCTTGGGAACCAAATAATGTTTCCACTTCTTCAATTCATGTATGACGACATAGAATTCCTTGTCATACATGGAGTACTTAACCTTCGCTTCATTCAGATTTTCACTGAAGTACGCAACCGGCCTATCATCTTGGCTCAAGACCACTCTAATTGCAAATCCACTCACGTCACACCTGACCTGGAATGTCTTGCTAAAATCTGGCAAAACCAGAATTGGTTGCTCAGTGATCTTCTTCCTCGGAAGATTGAAACTCTTCTCTCCTTCCTTCGTCTAATGAAAAGATTTATATCTCTTCTTCACCGTATCCATCATTGGTGCGCTAATTCCACTGAAGTTTCAGATGAATTTCTTGTAAAAGCTACCCAAACCATGGAAGCTTCGAACTTCAAACACACTCTTTGTGGTGGCTAATTCTTAATCGCCTTTATCTTTTCCAGATCCATTTTTAATTCATTTAAAGAGATAACAAAACCTAAATAAATGAGTTATGTCCTCATAAATGATGATTTCTTCATATTAATCAGCAATTTCTCTTGCTGTAATCTTCTCATTACTGCAACCAAATGCTTTAAGTGTTCTTCTTTTGTCTTGCTGAAAATTAATATATCATCAAGATATACAATGATGAATTTCCCAATGAAATACTTTAGGACTTCATTCATCAACCTCATGAAAGTACTGGGCGCATTTGTTAAGCCAAATGGCATGACAAGCCATTCATACAACCCCTGATTCGTCTTGAACGTTGTCTTCCATTCATCACCTTCTCTCATTCGAATTTGATGATACCCGCTTTTCAAATCAATCTTTGAAAAAAACTTTGCTCCACTCAAGCAATCCATCAAGTCGTCCATCCTTGGCAATGGAAATATGTATCTGATGGTAATATTATTGATCTCCCTTGAGTCTGTACACATTCTCCAGCCTCCATCTTTATTTGGGTTGAGCACTGTCGAAACAATGCATGGACTCAAGCTTTCTCGAATCAATCCTTTATCCATTAAGTCCTGGACCTGACTCTTAACTTCTTCATTTTCCTGCGGCATCAACCGATGTGCTGCTTTGTTTGGAAAACTGGCTCCAGGTATAATATTGATATGATGGCTTATACTCCTGATAGGTGGCAACGAACAAGGTAGTTCATCCACTACTATGTCAACAAACTCTCCCAGCAAGTCCTAGATTTATTCTGGTAAATCATCTATCCTTGTACTGGTCAAAACAATTTTGGGCTTCCTGACCATAATAAATTATGTGTCTTCCTTCTTATTAATCTCATTAAGAAGTTCCTTCCCACTCATGAGAAGTACAATGTTGCTCATTTCCATTTTCACCTCTTTATCCTTAATTGGCAACAAAATGTGAGTCCTACCATTTTTCTCCAGGGTGTACGTGTTCTTTCTCCCATCATGAACTATGATTTTGTCATATTGCCATGGTCTACCCAGCAATAGATGACAAACATCCATGGGAATGACATCACAAAATATTTCATCTTTATATCCTCCTATTTTAAATTCAACTAAACACTATTTAGTGACATTTACCTGATGTCCTTTTTGTAGCCATGAAACCCTGTATGGGCTTGGATGTACAACAATATCCAGCTCTGGATTTTCTACCATCTCTGTAGATACGAGATTGTCTGTGCTACAGCTGTCCACTATGACCTTGCATACCCTATCCTTAGTTTTTCAAGCAGTTTGAAACAGACTGTTTCTTTAGGCTGGGTTCTTTGATTCCTTCTCTGGCTTCAAGAGAACTTTCCTCATCATTAAGGATATTCCACCCTCAGCGTCTTCTTCCTCAACATTCCATCCTTGAGCTTCGACAATGTGAGTTTCACCACCATATTTCTTCTTGTCTGGACACTCATAGGATTTATGTCTGATTTTTCCACAGATGAAGCATTTGAATTCACCTCCTTTGCCTCTTCCTCTTCCTCTGGATCGAGGAAAAGTATTTCTATCAACATACTACCTCCCCTGTGAGCTTCCTCCTCTTTCAGGTTGAGTTTGAGGTTTCTTTCCCTCTTCTTTAGGTCTCTGAGTTCTGTCTTGGGAAATTATTTTGCCTCTGGCTTGACTTCTACCTCGGCCTCTTTGACCTTACTTTTGGTTCAGCTTCTCTTCAGATTTCAGAGTTATCTGATAAGAATCTTCTACATTTCAAATGGTCATCATGCTCATCTCATCTTGAATGTCATATAGCAGACCATTCATGTACCTGACAACTTTTTCATCATCGCTTTCCCGATGACCTTCTTTGATGTTTATCCTGTAGAATTCTTCACTGTATTATTTCACTGACATCATCTTCTGTCTCAAATTTTGCATCCTTCGAAATAAAGTGATTTGATAATCCCTGGGTATAAATTTGGCTTTCATCTTTGCAACCATTCTATCCCAGCTTTTGATTTTCTGCTTTCCTTTGCAACGCTTGTCAGCCTGCAGTTCATCCCACCATAGTGTTGCATGCCCTTTAAGTCTAGTAATGACATGTTTGACTTTCTTATCTTCCTCGACATCCTCATAGTCAAAATATTTGTCTAGAGCTCTAAGCTAGTTTATAAGTTCTTCAACATATAAGTTTCCCTCCTACATGGGAATGTCCATTTTTTCTCTGGCACCTATCCTTGCAACAACCCTGAATATGTGTTCGTCTGCAGCATCTTCAAATGAAACTTATTCTCCTTCGTTTCCAGCATCATTTTTACTTTCAACCTTGCTAATATCCCTAGCATCGACTGTGCGCCTCTGTGTTGTCTCCATAGCATCAAGTCTGGCACATAACTCACTCATTTCTCTTTCCACTGTTGGATCAGGAACTGTACTATCTCTTCTTCTTGGCAGTATGGTTATAAAATTTTCCTCTTTTCTCTCTGCTACAGAAAGCAAAGAATTTGTTCTGAGCTCTGATACCATTTTGATGTAGACCCCCTTGCCCTCGGGTCAGGATCCGCATAGGATCTTCACTAAAACCACGCCAAGGGTTAATCAAGCCCTTTGTTTAAGCAACAAAGGAATTTGAGTTTCGGGATTTGGAGAGTCCTAGTGTATTTCCACAGCTCTTGGCAAATGACGAAATGCAAAATGTCAATGAAGGTTGACTTCTCTAATGCGACGAGCACATGCCACCTATTACCCACTAGCTTCAGCTTTCGGGACTTTGAGTGAACAACCAACAGGCATTTCTCTTACCTTATGATTCCCTAAATTCTGAAATGTTGAAATGCTCAAATGGGCTCAATGTCCCAAGGAATGCAAGATCAATGGCCTTTCAGGATTTTCGAAAAATATTGATCCCTCCTTTAACTTCCACCACACATATCCCCCAACTGAGACTTGGGACCCACCTTTCGACGTTTCTCTCTTTGCGATTTCAGGAGTTGTGTTGACGATGCAACTCCACTTCTTGAGTCCCAAAACCCCAAAACCCGATTGGTACCCAACGACTATTGTCCCTCAACCTTTTCAAGAATTTTTCCTTTCCCTCTTCGGGATTTCACAAACCGGGAGTTTGAAACTCTCGATTCCAAAACCACAGCCTCCTGTAGTTCCTGAACTCTGGAAAACTAAAATGATGAAATCCCACACCAAAGGAATGTCACATTTCGTGACTTCAGGATTTTCAATGCAAAGAGTCTCAGTTCCTTGTCATCACAATTTTCGGTATGTCAAACCCCGAATTACCAAAATTCCGAAATTCCACACCTGATAATCCTTTTCACGATCCGGAAATTTGCATGACCAAGGATTTTGGTCTGCACTCCAAACTTGCAAATCTCGAATCCCTGAAATGATCTAACGACTCAAATAGACCACGATCAATGGTCCACGTTGATTCTTGATGTTAGGGTGTTGGATTCATCCAACTCTTCACCACCTTACATCTCCTTTGGATCCTACGGTCCTTGGGACTTTGCGAGTTCTCCACAGAGAATTCTGACTACCAGATGAACTCTTTAATGACCCCTATCCAAATGACTCATTGTTATCCCTCCTGAACTTAGCTTCTACAAGATTATTTCAATCTCTGTCTCCCTTTGAGCACTTCAAAGGTGTTATCCTTCCTAATCTTTCACTTGTAAACTCAAGCTTCCAAAAAGGATACCTGCTCACACTCCTTGTGACAAATCTTCAAATAACCTCTGGTTATTTGAGTCTCCGACCCCATGCACTCTTTGCAACAGAAATATATCAATCTTCTTTCTAGATTTTATAAAATCCAAGGCTTCAATTGGCCTATACACACCTTGCACAGCTTTGTGCTTCACCTGCACTTCAGCTGGTATGAGAACAACAACATCTTTCCTAATCTCTCTGAGATAAAACTTAGACCCTCGTCAACACATACCTTGCAAATGTTCACTGCACTCCTTTTAGGAATTCTTAGGAAGAGAAACAATTGCAACTCATTCTTCTCCTCTCTCAGACTTCATACATTCACCATGAAATCATACACACAACACAGCATTGAAACAAATTCATAACAGAGAAACAAATCAACTATAAACATACCATTCAACAAATGTAAATAGTAAGCATCATAACACCATGAAAGTTGAGTCAAAGATTCATATATTAACTCAAGTTCTCCTGTACATGGGTTCTTATCTACAGCTCTCTGCTACAGCTCTACATCTTATGAATTATGAATGATCATCCCCAAAATTACAATGATACAAGGGTGAGGGTGTCTATATCCATTTTCCCTCCTGCACTTCTAAACTGTCTAATCTATTAAATTAAATCTACCTACTTTCATTCATTACACATAAATGCGTTTACATACTACAGATGAGAGAAATGTTCAAGATCTGTTTACAACATCTAGACATAAGTGTAAGTACGCTTCCCTTAACTATTACATTAATGTCTATTCATTAATCTAAAAACACTTCAAATTGTGCACTGGTGCTTTTCCAACTATCTCCTGCTTTTACGTTGCTTGCTTGGTTGGCTACTTACGATGCTCATGCATCATTTCTTCATTTGTAATCTTCTTTGCTTCCCATATATTCTCAAAGATGAAAACGTTATTTATCGGGTCATATGACCCATCCCCTCAAAACTATGGTAACCTAATAATTGGATATTGTCCTTCCTTTGTGAATTTTTATGTACTACCATCTCTATGCAAAGTAGATACTTGATTTCTACTTGTTGAACTTGCACTTCTACTTGAATTTTCACTGGACCCATGTCCTCTAAAAATTGTTCTACCACTAATCACTTGTTGGTTAACCATTTTTTATTATTGAGATGTCTTAGTCGCACATGGGGTTGTGGGTTCCACACTAATTCATATTTGGAATGGAGATCCTTCTTCTACACCCAACCCATGAACTTTGGTTTTATTCTCATAAGTGGCATGCAAGTTATCCTCAATATTCCCCATGGCACAATGTTACAAGGAAAATCTCTCTATGGCTAGGGGAAAACCAAAACAGATGGAAATGACTGTAGAAATCAACTATATTCTCAAGTATGCTATATAAACAAATATGCGATAAACACAAGATAAAAGGCCTACCTCATCCAGATGCTCGATGAAGTCCACTATTGAGCACTTCACCCAAAGAAATATACCTGCAACTAGTTCTCAACAATCAAGCAAAGAAAGCATACGGTGATAACAAATGATGTTGGCACATTCAATAGAATAATCCATTAAAAAACATGACTAATACACCCATGGAATAACAATTCAAATATTTGCAAGATATCAATTGGACGAGAAAAGAGTATTTCTATTAATATAAGATCAGAAGAAGTGAAAATGTTACAGACTTTTGTGTCATCACAGTTCAGAACTAAGAAACTAAGTTCCTTCCAGCTAGGCCTCCATCACTTCAATTCTCCACCAAAGGAAAGATCATAGAAGAGAGACAATGAAGTTCTCAATCAATAAGGGAAGAGCTTGGGGGTTGAACACTGTG
>JASDQU010819759.1:59461-72120 GCA_032191745.1 Picea mariana
CGCCCAAGTGTGTCACCTTGGGGTGCCCCAGTCCTATTCGTGAAGAATAAGGACAGGACGTTGAGATTTTTCATTGATTTCAGACAATTGAACAAAGTAACTGTAAAGAACAAATATCCTCTACTGAGGATTGATGACCTCTTCGATCAGTTGAAGGATGTGAAGGTACTTTTGAAAATAGATCTTAGATCATGATATCAGTAGGTAAGAATAAAGAATAAAGACATCATCAAGGCCAACTTTAAAACAAGGTATGGTCACTATGAATTCACAGTGGTGCCATTTGGGTTCTCAAATGCACCCATTGTTTTTATGTGCCTAATGAATGGTGTATTCAGGGATTATCTAGACAAGTTTTTCATAGTATTTTTGAATGACATCGTGGTGTATTCCAAGTCAGAGGAAGAGCATGAAAAAAATTTGAGGATGGTTTTGCAGGTTCTAAGAGAGCACCAACTATATGCCAAGTTGAGGAAGTGCTCGTTTTATCAAGAACATATGCATTACTTGGGGAATATCATTTTGAAGGATGGGATAGTTGTATATCCTAAGAAGATTGAGGCCATCAGAGAATGGTCAATACCAAAGAATATGAAGGAATTAAGATCCTTTATGGGTCTAGCTGGTTATTGCAGAAGGTTTTTTATAGGGAGGGGACAAATTTTCAGTGGACAGAAGAATGTGAGAAAATCTTCCAGCAATTAATGAAACTATTAACTAGTGCTCCAATCCTAAGGATTTCATATCCAAATGAAGACTTTGTAGTGTGTACCTATGCATGCAAAGAAGGACTGGGAGGAGTCCTCAATTAGAATGGATTCATAATTTGGTATGAATGTAGAAAGTTGAAAGAGCATGAAATGAACTATGAAACTCATGATTTGGATTTGGCATCCATAGTACACTCTCTAAAGAAATGGAGGCATTACATCATGGGAAGAAGGTTCAAATTGAGGACAGATCATAATGGTCTAAAGTATTTGTTTGATCATCCAACCTTGAATGCTAGGCAGAGTAGGCGGTTGGATTTTCTTTATGGATATGACTTTGATATCAAGCATATCAAAGGAAAATAAAATAAAGTGGCCTATGCACTCAGTAGGAGAGTACACAGATTACATGCTACATCTATTAGCATGTACTGAACTGATATTAAAAGCATAATTTTGGAGGCTACAAAGATAGATTTGTAGTACAGGGATTTGTTAGCGAAGCTACAACAAGGTAATATGCCACAGAAAGTGGATAATTATAAATTGGAAGCCGATGGAATACTTTTGTACAAGAATATAATTTATGTACCTAATGTCCAGGACTTGAAACTTATGATTTTGAATGAAATGCATAATGTGCCTTATGTTGGGCACCCTGGATATCATAAAAATGTGGCAGTAGTCCAGAGACATTAATTTTGGCTAGGTATGAAGAAAGAGATTGTTGAATACATTGCCATATGTATGGAGTGTCAGAAGGTTAAAGTTGAGCACATGCACCCAGCGGGGTTGCTGCAACCTTTACCCATTCCTGAGTGGAAGTGGGAAGTAGTGACAATGGATTTCATCACAGGATTTCCTAGAACCGACAAGAAGCATGATTCAATCATGGTGGTGGTGGAAAAACTTATGAAAGATTCCCATTTCATTCCATTAAAGACTACTCACAAGGAATCAGATGTTTTCGACATCTTTATGAAGGAAGTGGCACGATTGCATAGAATTCCCAAGAAAATTGTGTCTGACAGAGACCTGAAATTTACCTCAAATTTGTGGAAAGGGTTATTCAAGGGGTTCAAAACGAATATGAACTTGAACACTTCTTATCATACTAAGTTTGATGGATAGACAGAGAGGGTGAATAGAGTAATAGAAGACATGCTAAGGATGTATGTGATGGACACACCATCTAAATGGGAAGATTACCTACACCTGGTACAATTCACCTACAACAATGGGTATCAAGCATCATTGAAGATGATCCCATTTGAAGAAATTTATGGAAGAAAGTGAAATACTCCAATAAGATGGGATAATCCTACTGATAGGGCAGTAGTTGGGCCGGAGTTTCTCAAGGAAATGGAAGAGAAAATTTTGAAAATTAAGTAGAATTTAAAGCCTAGCCAAGACAGGCAGAAAAGATATACTAATAAAAATAGAACCCATAAAGAGTTTAAAGTGGGCGATCTTGTTTTTCTGAAAGTGAAAGCCAATAGAAGCTCCCTGAAGTTGGGAAACTACGACAAGTTCGCAACCAGATTTTGTGGGCCATTTGAAATCCTAGAAAGGATTGGACCAGCTGCATATATGTTTGCATTAACTGCATCCATGACTATACATAATGTGTTTCATGTTTCATTTCTTAAGAAATATATACTTTATGCTAATCATGTAATCGATTGGAATGTGATTCAGGTGGATCAAGAAGGTGTCCTACAAGTGCATCCTGTGTGAATATTGGACTAGAAAAGAAACAACTCTAGAATCGAGCCATGGGGCTTGTAAAGGTCGAGTGGACTTGGTACGGTCTCGAGGAAGCGACATGGGAGCATGAGGATGCTATGCAGGCAGAATACCCGCATCTCTTTTAATATGTTGAAAATCTTGTTGATGTTGTGTAAAAGTTGCACTGAAGATAGTGCACAAATAAGGGGAGGGGATTGTAATACCCCGAGGACATGCCCCAGTTATATTATGTATTGTAATCATGTTTATAGGTTTCTAAGCCAAGTGTATATAATCTGGTGTGCTTATGTGTTATTTAGGCCGGAGGGCCTATGTGTTAAAGGCTAGGAGCCTCATTTTTATATATGTAATTATGTAGATCATTAATAATATATAAACATCATTGCGTGCCGACCGACCATGAAGAAAGAGTGATGGGGGAAGAAGCTTCCACAAGGCTAGGTAAGGGAGAGGTGGATGAAAGGTTGGAAGAGGGGATAATCTTGAGGGCTTAAGTCCTTGGGAATAATAATTTATTATTATTTCAAAGTGGTGTGAAAGGCATAATTTTTATCCTAAGTTCATAGAAAAAGGGAACACATACTTGATGGAGTGCATGCAACTTCATGGGAGACATGTGTTAACCCAGGCACATGCAATTTAATCCAAGAATTGAGCTGTGATGGGGGGGGAGGTCCCTCCATTCTGTCATTCATTGTTTGAATCGTGTTTCCTCTACGTCTGATCACTGCATACCTCACGCAGCTCTGAAACCCAAAACCGTGAGACCTCTGTGATCGACTGGTGTATTCCTATGAATTCCTTCTGGTCTCTGTGTTTTGCCTCCATCATCGAACTCTACATAATTTTCTTGTCACACACCTTGAAAACCAACGAAAAAACCTCTAGACTGATCCATGTCTCCTGTGTGTCCTGTAAACCCAGTTTATCCACACTGCAAATCTGAGTTCATGCTTAATCGTTTAGGTTGTTGTCTTTTGTGAAACCTAAGCATACTGTATTTGTCTATGCCATGTTTGTTATAAATGTGGGTTTTTGTGGCCACACAGTCCCTTGGTTGAGTGTGATTGGCTACCTTCATCCGTTCCTTGTTGAGCCATAGTGTTTTCCTCCTTGTGCTGGAACAATGCTTAAGAAGTAGGTTGTCAGGCCTATGTACAATACTCTATCCAAGTGAGAGAGATGGTTGTGGTTGAAGAAGTAGGTTTTTAGGCCTATGAGAGACTGTGCAGAAGAAGTGAGAACTCCTGGAAGGGGTCTTCCAACAGCCATAGAGCTTAGAGAATTCGCGTCCAGCCTGTTGTTGAAGCCCAAGGCAAGGGAGGTTTAGCAGCCGAAGCACTGTCCTAGTGACAGTGAAGGTGTATACTCCTGGGGTGTGACAGCCATGTGGGGAATGAGAATATATGAGTAGGGGGCATAAATGGCTCTTGGGAGAGAATCCATCCTCATAAACTGTGTGTCTTCCTGTTGACATTGCTTAGCCTAGGATTCCCTTGCCCAGTGGAACTTAGTCCTAGCTCGAGGGTGACCTACTCCTAAGAGTGATGAGCAGCGCATTCTATGGCTGGGAGGTTCATGGAAGGTCTAAACGCAGTTGGTGGTGTATTACATTTTAAAATATAAGTATCATTATATGTTTAATTTCAATTAAAATGCATGTTTGTGATGCTTGTAATATTATCATTTATTCCGATGAATGAATGAAATATTGTTAATTCCATTAATTATGTATGTTAGAAGTAATTATGTGTTTACTCTGTGTTAAGTCATTTTAGATTCATTTAAATTCATACTATATAAGTGAATGTTCCATGTAGTAGTGTTTCCCAATAGTGGGGTTGATGGTCGGGGACGTTACAATATGGTATCTGATACCATTTTTTAACATCCCTGGCCACCAAAAGGCTTAAAAATGCTACGTACACAACCTTATATTCACCTTTCAATCTCTAATACCATTTTGTAACATCCCCGACTATCAATAGGCTAGGGAAATGCCACTACTCAGCTCTGAATTAGCTGCGATACCAAATTGTAGCATCCTCGAACCTCCATAGAGATTAGGCAATGCCACTACTATGGAATATTCACATATAAATATAAAATGAATTAAATCAAATTAACACATTTTAACATAGAGTTACTGTTACCATTCAGATTTAAAAAGAATTAACAACAATTCATGCATGCAACGAAACACATGATAACATTCCAGCATTATGCATAACATAAAATTAAGCAGATAAATTGTACTTATCTTTCAACTGGAATAACACCGCCAACTATGTTCAAACCTTCCACGAACCTCCCAGCCATAGACCACATTGTTCATCACTCTCAGCAGTAGGTCAGCCCCGAGCTGGGACTAAGTTCCACCAGGAAAGATAATCCTAGGCTAGGCAAGGTCAACATAAAGACACACATTTTATGAGGATGGATTCTCTTCCAAGATCCACTTATGCCAACTTCTCATAGACTCTCATTCCCCACATGCCTGTCCGACCCCAAGAGTATACACCTTCACTGTCACTAGGACAGTCCTTCGGCTGCTAAACCTCCCTTGCCTTGGGCTTCAACAATAGGTCGGACCAGAATTCTCCGAGCTTTGTGGTAGCTAGAGGACCCCTTCCAAGAGTTATCACTTCCTCTGTGCACTTTCTCACCTGGAGAGAGTCTCTCATAGGCCTGACAACCTACCTCTTCAACCACAACCACCTCCCTCACCTGGAGAGAGTGTTGCACATAGGCCTGACAACCTGCTTCTTCAGCTCCATTCCAACACAAGTAGGACAACAGTAAGGCTCAACAAGGAACATATGATGATATCCAATCAAACTCAGCCAAGGGACTGCATGGCCACACCAACCCACAATTATAACACACATGACATAGACAATTACGGTATGCTCAGGTTTCACAAAAGACAACAATGCAAACAGTTAAGAACGGACACGGATTTGCAGTGTGGATAAATTGGGATCACAGGACACACATGAGACATGACTCATTCCATGGTTTTGCCACTATCTTTTATGGTGCGTGACAAGGAATCAACGCAGAGGTCGAACGCAAACTTAAACGGTTCAGACGAAGGATGCATCGACTTCTTAGGAAAAATGACAGTTTTCTAGTTTTAGAGTTGTGTGAGGGTATGCGAATATCAAACACCCACCACACATGGTTCAGATAGCCGACGGAAGAATGGAGGACAAACCCCCATCACAGATTAATTATTGGGTGAAATTTCATGTGCCTGGGCTGACACATGTCACCCATGAAGCTGCATGCACTCCATCAAGTATGTGTTCCCTTTTCTAGGAACGTAGTATAAAAATATACCTTTCACACCACTTTTGAATAATAATAAATTATTATTCAAGTACTTAAGACCTCAAGATTAACCCCTCTTCCAACATTTCAGCCCCCTCTCCCTTACCTGGCCTTGTGGAAGCTTAGTCCACCATCACTCTTTCTTCATGGTCAGTTGGCACACATCAATGTTTATATTTTATTAATGATCTGCATAATTACATATATACAAATCATGATCCTGGCCTTTAACACCTAGGCTCTCGGGCCTAACTAACACATAATCCCACCAGCTTATATAAAATTGGCTCACTATCCTATAAACATGATTACAATAGATAATATAACCAGGGCATGTCCTTGGGGTATTACAATCCCCTCCCCTTATTTTTGCACTGTTCTCAGTGAAAAATTTACATAACATCATAAGATTTTAAAAATCTTCAAAAAGATGCGGGTATTATGCCCACATAGCATATTCATGCTCCCATCTCACGTCCTTGGGACCGTACCAGGTCCAGTTGACCTTTACAATCCCTATGGCTCGATTCTAGAGCTATTTTCTTTTTCGGTCCAACATGCACACAAGATGCACTTTAAGGACACCTTCTTGCTCCACATGAATCACATTCCAATCAATTACATGATTAACATTAGGTATATATTTCTTAAGAAATGAAACATGAAACACATTATGTACAGTGATGGATGCAGGTAACGCAAGCGTATATGCAATATATATATATATATATATATATATATATATATAGAGAGAGAGAGAGAGAGAGAGAGAGAGAATTTTAATGACATTATAGCCTGTATACAACATACACAACATACAAGAAATAGAGAATTGGTACTTATCTTTTAATTGAGAAGACAAGTGTCAGCCTGGGCACATATAGTTATAGCTGGAAAAGACAGCGTTGTTGGGTTCTCTTCCCATTCTGTCATCCTCCGCTTGAGTTAATTGGGATCTGGGGTATCTGAACCCATTTTTCCTATGAATATGCATCTGCATTGTGTTCTTGTTCATGCACCCTGAAACCCATGTGAAAACCAATAGACTGATCTGTGTCTCTAGGGAAGTACAAGTATCCCGTATTTGTCTGAGACATGTGGTGTCAGAACGGTGGGTTATTGTGGCCACACAATTCATTCGTGAATCATTCTTTTCCTCCTGAGGAACTTGAAACCTGGGTAATTTCCTTAGTTGTGCCATGTTTTAGCATGGGTTGTTGTTTCCTTTGGTGCCATTCCCATCTGTTTATGTTGTTATCATCCCTATGTGAATGAGTGTTGAACCATTATTGTTGTCCTCCTTGTGTTGGAATGGAGTTGAAGAAGCAGGTTGTCAGTCCTGTGTGCAACAATCTCTCTAGGTAGGAGAGGTGGTTGTGATTGAAGAGACAGGTTGTCAATCCTGTGAGAAGCTCTCTCCAAGTGAGACAGTTTGTTGTGAAGTGGTTTTCTCCCAAAGAGAGTCCATCACCAGCTACAGAGCTCTAAGAATTCTTGATCTGGCCTATTGTCGAGACCCAGAGAGGGAGGTGAAGAACCAATGGAATCTTCTCATGAAGGTGTATACCCCTGGGTGGAACAAGCATGTCGGGAATGAGATTCTGTGAGTAGTGGGCATAAGAAGGATCCTAGAGAGAATCCTTCTGGTTTCCTTGGGAAGTTTCATGTAACCTCATCCTAGTCTAGGATTCCCTTGCCCAAGGTGGAGCTTGGTCCCAGCTCGGGGGTGACCCGCTACTGAGCATGATGAGAAGTGTGGTTTATGGATGGGAGGTTCATGGAAGGTATTCATGTAGTTGGTCGAGTTACTATAGTTTCAAAGATAAGTGTCATTATCTATTTAATTTTAATTAAAATGCATGTCTGTGATGCTTTTAATATTATCATGTATTCCATTGCAATGATGGATTATTATTAATTACATTAAGTCTGTATGATGGCAGTAACTCTATGTTAAATATGTTAATTTGATTTAGTGCATGTTATATATATGCATGAGAATGTTTTGCATAGTAGCATTTCCCGACCTGTTGGTGGCCGGGGATGTTACAAATTGGTATCCAATATTTAAAGGCCAAGTTAAGGTTGTGTTGGAATCATTTCCCGGCCTGTTGTTGAATAGGAATGTTACAAATTGGTATATCCTCACTTGGTTGTAGTTGATTCAAGGAGTGTGATGAAGAAGTGGGTTTTTAGGCCCATGGTTGAAGAGGTAGTTTGTCATGCCTATGAGAATATCTCTTCAGGTGAGAGAGTTTGTTGGGAAGTGGTTTTCTCCCAGAGAGAGTCCAACACCAGCTATAGAGCTCCAAGAATTCTTGATCCGGCCTGTTGTCGAGACCCGGAGAGAGAGGTGAAGCATTGATGCATTGTTCTTGTGAAGGTGTATACTCCTAGGTGGAATAGGCATGTGGGGAAAGAGAGTCTATGAGTAGAGGGTGTAAGAAGGCTCTTAGAGAGAATCCTTCTGGTTGCTCTGTGTAGTTTTCCTGTAACCTCATCCTAGTCTAGGATTCCCTTTCGCATGGTGGAGCTTGGTCCCATCTCAAGGGTGACCCACTGTTGAGCATGATGAGCAATGTGGTATAAGGTTGGGAGGTTCATGGAATTTTTGCACATAGTTGGTGGAGTTACTATAGTTTCAAAGATAAGTAGCATTATGTGTTTAATTTTAATTAAAATGCATGTTTGTGATACTTGTAATATTATCATGTATTCCATTGCAATGATGAATTATTGTTAATTACCTTAAGTCTGTATGATGGAAGTAACTCTATGTGACTTAATGCATGTTATATATATGCATGATAATGTTTTGAGTAGTATCGTTTCCTGACCTGTTGGTGGATGGGGATGTACAAAATGGTATCAGAGATTTAAAAGCTAAGTTAAGGTTGTGTTGGTATCATTTTCCGGCCTATTGGTGGCTTAGGATGTTACAAAATGGTATCAGAGCTTTAAAGGCTAATTTAAGGTTGTGTTGGTAGCATTGCCCAACCTATTTGTGGCTGGGGATGTGACAAAATGGTATCAATATATAATTAACCTCGATTTGATACCATTTTGTAACATCCTCGAACACCAATAGGTCAGGCAGTGCTACCTACACAACCTTAACATCTCCTTTAAAGAAACAATACCATTTTGTAACATCCCCAATCACGAACAAGTCGGGCAATGCTACCAACACAACCTTAACTTAGCCTTTAAATCTCTAACTTAGTTGTGATACCAAAATGTAGCATCCCCGACCCTCCATAGAGACCGGGAAATACCACTACTATAGAATATTCACATATAAATACAATATGCATTAAATTAAATTAACACATTTTAACATAGAGTTACTGTTACCATTCAGATTTAAATAGAATTAACAAAAATTCATACATGTAATAGAACACATGATAACATTTCAACATTATGCATAACATAAAAATAAGCAGATAAATTATACTTATCTTTCAACTAGAATAACACCACCAACTACATGCAGACCTTCCACTAACCTCCCAGCCATAGACCGCATTGTTCATCACTCTCAGCAGTAGGTCACCCATGATATGGGACTAAGATCCATCGGGCAAGGGAATCCTAGGCTAGGTAAGGCCAACAGAAAAACACATTGTTTATGCAGATGTATTCTCTCCCAGGAGCCACTTATGCTCACTTCTCACAGACTCTCATTCCCCACAAGCCTATCCCACACCAGGAGTATACATCTTCATTGTCACCAGGACATTCCTTCAGCTGCTAAACCTCCTTTTCCTTAGGCTTCAGCAACAGGATAGACCAGAATTCTCCAAGCTCTATGGTAGCTACAAGACCCCTTCCAGGATTTCTCACTTCCTCTGCACACTCTCTCACCTAGAGAGAGTCATTCACAAGCCTACCAACTTGCCTCTTCAACCACAACCACCTCCCTCACCTAGAGAGAGTGTTTCACATAGGCTTGACAACCTGCTTCTTCAACTTCGTTCCAGCACAAGGAGGACAACGGTAAGGCTCAGCAAGGAAAAAATGACGGTAACCAATCACACTCAGCCAAGGGACTGCATGGCCACACAAGCCCACAGTTATAAAACACACGGCATAACAAATTATGGTATGCTAAGGTTTCAAAGAAGACAGAAACCCAAACAGTTAAGCAGGAACTCAGATTTGCAGTGTGGATAAATTGGGTTCAGAAGACACATAGGAGACATGACTCAATCCACAAGTTTTCCACTGGTTTTTAGGTTGCATGACAAGGGATAAACACAAAGGTTGAACACAGACTCAAATGGTTCAGACGGAGGATGCATTGACTTGTCAGGAAAACATCATGGTTTTCTGGTTTTAGAGTTGCATGAGGGTATGCAGAGATCAGATGCCCACCACACATGGTTCATACATCGGACGGAAGAATGGAGGACTAACCCCCATAACGGCTCAATTATTGGGTTAAATTGCATGTCCCTCAGTCAACACATGTCTGTCATGAAGCTAAATGCACTCCATTAAGTATGTGTTCCATTTTCCAGGAACTTAGGATAAAAATATACCTTTCACACCACTTTGGAATAACAATAAATTATTATTCAAGGAATTAAGCCCTCAAAATTAGCCCCTCTTCCAACCTTTCAACCCCCTCTCTCTCACCCATTTTGTGGAAGCTTATTCCCCCATCACTCTTTCTTCGTGGTCGGTCAGCACACAACGATGTTTATATATTATATTGATGATCTACATAATTACATATACAAAAATCAGGCTCCTGGTCTTTAACAGCTAGGCTTTTTGGCCCAATCACCTAATAATCCTCCTATCTTATTATAACTCGTCTCACCAACCTACAAAACATGTTTACAATTTGTAAATACAACTGGGGATTTTCCTTGGGAATATTACAATCCCCTCCCCTTATTTTTGCATTGTCCTCAGTGCAACTTTCAGACAACATCAACAATATTTCCAAAATATTCAAAAACATATGTGGGTATTCTTCCCGCATAGCATCCTCATGCTCCCATGTTGCATCCTCAGGACCGTACTAGGTCCACTTGACCTTTACAAGACTTATGGCTTGATTTCGAAGCTGCTTGCTTTTTTGGTCCAATATGCACACCGGATGCACTTGCAAGACACCTTTTGGCTCCACCTGAATCACATTCCAATCGATTACATGATTAGCATTAGGTATATATATTTCTTAAGAAATGAAATATGAAACACATTATGTATAGTCATGGATGTAGGAAATGCAAGCGCATATGAAATATATATATATATATATATATATATATATATGTATGTATGTATATACAAACAATTTTAATAACATTATGACATGTATAAAACATACACAACATACAATAAATAGAGAATTGGTACTTATCTTTTGATTGAGAAGACCTCCATATCACATGGTCTAGATAAAGGTACCAAACCTTAGTAGCACTCCAACCAATGGCCTCTCCTTCCCCACATTCTTGTCCCATCCCAGGAGTGTGCACCTTCACTATCACATTGTCCATCGGTTGCTTCACCTCTGTCTATAGGTATCAGCAACAGGCTCATTGGAGTTGTGCTACATGGCCCCGCAATTGGGAAAAGTGTAAGTATTGTGAAGTAACGACATCAACAAAGTGTCATGGAAGTGTTCATAGAATAATGGTTCATGGTGTGCGGATGTGAAATATTACAAAGTATCGAAGTTCCGAAACTCAGATGCCTGAGGTTCCAAAACCTATGTCAGCCATAGGATGTTGGGTAGATGTGGACTATTGATCCATCCTACTCCGTGAGTTTGGTAACTCGGAACTCTGAGTGACTATTGTGTTATGCTTGGAAACCTTCTAAATCCAAAGGCCAAAGTCCCACGTGCACACTTATTGATATAGCACTTGGTCATGACCCATGGTCCCATGGGTTGGGGAAACTAAGAGAAAGGGTTTAGTGCCTGAAAACATAGTAGAGCATAGATCTGAAAGAAGAAATCTATAGGGATTCTTGATTGAATGAGAATCACAGAAAATGAAAAATAAACATTTTCTTGAATCATATTTGTTTATGAATTTTGTGGGATTTGTTAAGGAATGATGACCTGACAAATTCCAGTTGTCTTCACATTGTGTTGCAAAATTTTGATGAGTGCCATAACTGAATAGAGTTTCCATTGACTGCAAATAAATGGAGGAGACATAGATTGCTTCCTTTTTGGAGAATGAAGCAAAAAGAATGGATGTTCATTTGGGATTTGAAGGGTCGAACCCCAATGGGCTTGGAGAAGAGATAGATAACTAAGGACATATGATGAAAATCATTGAAAGATTGTATAAAGATGCTCAAACTCATCGAGAATATAGCATGAATCGCATGAAATCTAAGGAACAATAGGGAGAATTCATCTTAAATTTGATGAAGAGTCTGGAGAGAGTAGAAAATAAGTTGGACAACGCGAGAGACTCAAGAAAAATAGGGATTCACCAGACATCCAAAGGAAGAATATCAAGGAGTGTTGGTAGACACCATCATCACTCCCAAGGTCGCTCCAAGAGGAGGGCACACATTATTTCAAGCCCATCTCCTATGAGAAAGCACAGGAAATCTGAAGTGGATGAATTGAAGGGAGAAATGAACAAGATTAAGCCTCCTACGTTTTATGGAGAACATAAGAAGGAGTAAGATGTCGAGACATGGTTACTTGGCATGAGGAAATATTTCCAACTTCAGAATTATTCCTCTCATGCAGAAGGAAGAATTTTGATGTATCAATTTAAAGGAAAATCATCCATGTTTGTTCAAGGATAAATTCGTGAGTGCGGACACAGACCAATCTCCACAGATCCACCCGGATCTGGAACAAACCGTGACAGAATACTACTC